>PISX010033495.1:0-14969 GCA_004024625.1 Mellivora capensis | reverse complement strand
AGGGAGCAGACCTGGTCCCCGTTCTTACCTTTGATATTCACCTAGATCCCTTTCCTATTTGTTCACTGGACCAGCTCTTCCCTGGCCCAGCATCCCATCCCGTGGATCTGCTTCAGGCCCTGCTCCACACTGAGCTCCAGTACCGCCCCTTACTGACCTTTCTTTATCTTATCCTTTTTTATTCAGCCTCCCTCAGCTTCCCTAGCAAAATGTATATTTGACAGGATGTGACTGCTAAACCACCGGCAGTTATCTCCAAGATAATAGTAATCCTAATAATAACAACTATGCTATCCTATACAGCCTGGCTGAGTTCTGTATGCTGTCATTAAAAAATGAGTATATTTCTCTGGCTTCATGGATTTGCAGAAACTGGGAGTCCCAGTGCAGGTGGAGATTACCACTTTTTCAATTCCCTTCCTTCCCCTCTTATTCAAATAAGACTAATACATGGACCCTGATGTCAACTGACTTACAAACTACTCTAAGTGATTAAATATAAATTTAATTTGAAATTTAAAATTTAAAAACAACAGGAAAGAAGTAAATAATTTTTGGCGGAAAAACAGTAAGGGTTAAAGTCACAAATCAGCACCTGGTTACTTGGCGAATAAATGGGTACTAAGTAGTACAAAAATTCAAAAGTAGGAGAGAAAGATTACTTTTAGCTGTCAAGGTCAGGCGGACCTGCCACGTGTATCTGTCAGGGAAAGTTGAAGGTTTAGACTGGAGCTCTTGTGGACCCTCCAGGGTTCTAGTGGAGGCAGGGGATAAGAAAGAGAAGACGTTTCAGAGTTTGGGGACCAATGAGCATTTGACAAGAAAGGACACAGACAGATAAACCTCACCCTTCACACCGAACTTTGACTGCAATCTTTTATATGTATATCCCTGTGAAGACACAGGTGTCCCTATGATCTTAGTGCACCTAAAACTCAACTGTGTGTTTCTTGGGAAAGCCTGTGAAATGTGAATTGACGAGAAAATTCTATCTGCAGGCCCGCATGCACAGCCTAAGAAGTTTTTGCTCTTGAACCAGCCTAAAGCTAACACCAGGCTATTTTTCACTCTTTGGTTAGCTAAATTCATTTTAATACTGCACTGTCAGTATTTTATTTATTTGTCTGGATGCCACATTTCCTCTCCCAAATCTCTCTTGCATAAATGATTTACTATTTGTTCCTAAAGCTGAAGATTTTATGCCTTGTCTCTTTTTTCTGATAAGAGGATATTGCAGCAGCTTTCCTTTTATGTTGCTGATGGTTTTTATTTTGTGAATTCAAAGTTCAGCAGAGTAACTAGTTTAGTATGGCACAGAAAACCAAGAGGTTCAGCCCTCGAAATGACTAAGACAGTAAATCTTCACTGGCCCATTATCACATAGAACCCTGTTGAATTTGCTTTCCTGAAAAGTAAGTTAGTAAAGTGTGGTTCTTAAAATAGGTTTTACATTTTCTTAACTCTCTGAACTAAGCATATTTAACTACAGGACACTTAAGGTCCTTAAGATAAAATTATGAAAAAGTAGTTTTACAGTGGAAACCCATAAACTTTGAACATTAAAAAAAAAAAAAAACTTGGGGGAAAAAAAAAGAGCAATTCTTTTTGAGAGTACCCTCATTAGGTCTTCACATAGAAATGTAAAATGCTCTACATTTAAGACCGGGATTACATGGTTTACATTTTTTCCCCCAGTTTCTTTTAAGGTAGCACTTGGAATGTTAATTTATAATAGAAAGTTATATGCCATAGTTCTTTATGGTGCCGGTCACTAGACTAAGCTAAGAGATTTAAAATAAAAACATCAACAAACAAAATTGATCACAAAATTAATTCATCTGGTGAGTAATGAACTCCTGTCCAAACTCTAATTTTATAAAATGCAAGTCAATACAAAGTATTTCACACTAAAAAGGCTGCAAGCAAATTAGAGACCTGACTTGAAGAAGCTACCCTGAGTCCCAATTTTCCTTGCTTGGGATTTGGGGACTAAATTGGTTATAGAAACCCCACATGGCTCTCAGAACGCTTCACAGTTTCTTGAATTCTTTTAGTCTTTCTAGCCTGTAAACCCTGGAAAGCAACAAACACTCTATGTTCAAGAAAACTGATGAGAAATAAAAAAGAATCAACCAAGGGGTTGGGTATCCATAGAGTCAGTACATTAAATGTAAGGACAGGAAGTAGCAAAAACCTGTTGGGATGTTTCTATGCTATGTAAAGATGTAAGATATGCTATGTAAACAGATTTCTCCAGTTTTAATTGGTTACATTTCTCTTCAGGAACTTTGGTTATATTTAGGTATGGTGCTTTTTCACTCGCAGAAAATTATAGAATAATTCACAATCTAAAATAAAAAGCCCACAATTCATTATATCAAAAATGATAAAGCAATGTATTAAGAAAAAAGATGTATTTAAAATTCTAATGAATAGTCCTTTCATTTACTAACATGTGAATAAGTTAAATTTAAAGCTAAATGAAATAAAATAAGGTGCACACTTGAGTACATCTCTCTAAAAAACTGGTAGTCAAGTCAATGAAAACAAATGAGGATACAGAGAATTGATTAACATGGTTACAAACTAAAACTTACAGATACATAGGATTTTATAACAAATAAACAGAAATATATCTTTCCAAAAACCTATGGAACTTTAACAAAAAGCGGTCATGTATTAGACCACAAACACATTTCCCGTAACATTTCTGAATTTGAAACCATAGATATTACATTCTTGGACCATATTGCAACACACAAACATCACATACACCATAGCCCTGAGTCCAACCATACGGAATTTTTTTTTTTTTAATTTATTTGGACAGACAGCGATCACAAGTAGGCAGAGAGGCAGGCAGAGAGAGAGAAAGAAGGAAGCAGGCTCCTGGCTGAGCAGAGCACCCGATGCAGGGCTCGATCCCAGGACCCTGAGATCATGACCTGAGCCAAAGGCAGAGGCTTTAACCCACTGAGCCACCCAGGCGCCCCTAACCATACGGAAATTTTAAAATAGGATTCTAAGTGAACCCTTGGATTAACAAGAAAAAACATGATGAAATTATAGAACCTTTGGAAATGAATGATGACAGCTTCACATATGAAAAGCTATGAAAGTCAGAGATGTGATATGAGAGGCTGCCTTTGAGAACTTTTTTAGGAGTCAAGAAGTGCCATGGCCTCTAGAAACTAGGAACAACCTTTGGCATTACAAGCAAAAAGCAAATGGGGACGTTAGTCCTATAAACACAAGCAACAGAATTCTGCAATAATATGAGTAAGCACAAAACACATTCTTCTCTAGAGCCTCCAGAAAGGAATGCAGCCCTACAGATTATATTGATTTTTAACTCAGAGAGACCAATAGAACTGCAAAATAGTAAATTTGTGCTATTTTAAACCAATAGGTTTGTGGTGATTTGTTATGGCAACAACAGAAAATGAATAAAAGGGCTCCTGGGTGGCTCAGTGGGTTAAAGCTTCTGCCTTCAGCTCAGGTCATGATCCCAGGATCCTGGAAAAGAGCCCCCCCCCTCCCCCTCCCATGGCTCAGCAGGGAGCCTGCTTCCCCCTCTCTGCCTGCCACTCTGCCTACTTGTGATCTCTCTCTCTGTCAAATAAATAAATAAAATCTTTTAAAAAAAGGAAAGAAAGAAAGGAAAAGGAAGACAAAATGAATACGGAATCGATACCTGGAAGTGAGGGACTGCTGTGACACCCAACTGTGTGGAAGTGGAATCAGGTAGTAGTAGACAGAAGCTGAAAGAATGTTGGGAAACATCATAGAAAAGTCTAGATTGCATTGAATTGACTTTTAGTAGAAATATGTGCTTTAAGAAATTGTATCCCACAGTTATATGGAAAGCAGAATTTATAAATGATGAAATTGGACATTTGGCTAAGATTTCCAAGCAAGTGCTGAAGGTACAAATGGGTTTCCTCTTGTTGATTACAGTAAAATGGGAGAGGAAAGAGATACACTGAGTAAAGGACTATTAAGCAAATAGGATCCAGGATTTGATGATCTGGGGAATTCTCCACCTATCCAGATAAGAAAAGACACTAAAATTAAGAGATTCACCATTGGGGAGGTGTACTCTGGGAGAAAAACGTGAGGGTATGGCTGGACAAACTTTTGCTGATACCTCAGAAAACTCAAAAGGTCAGAGTATTCAGTCACACAAAAGGTTCTTTGAAGAGATTAGGATGTGACTCACAGATCCCCTCAAGCAAACCAAAGAGCATCTAGGAAGCTTTAAAGACTTTGTCCCTCAGACATCTCAGCAAAATCCAAAAATAGATATGGAATTATCTAGAAAAGATCTGTGGATGAGCCTATTATCTAACAGAGTAATCCCTGTGGCATACATGGGAGATCCACAAAGTTCTTGAGAATTTTATATCAGCAGAAATACTGTCATCTTGGACCAAAAGAGACAGAGAGAGCATGAAGAGAAAGGAGGATGTGAGATTCTCACTATTCTACGGGCAGGAAATAGGCTGATAAAAATCACACAAATCACACAGCTGCAAACACATCTTTCTTTCATGAAAAAGAAAGAATGACTCATCCCATGCACCATAGAGGATTATTCCAGACCTTGAAACTTAATGGAGTTTCCCCAGCTGGATTTCGAAATTGCTTGGAACCAGTGACTTAATCTTTTTTAACCTCCTTGCATTTTTCCCTTTTTGAACTGGAATATGTTAAGTGTTATCCTAAGCTTGTCCTACCAGTGTATTTTAAGAACAGATAACTTGTTTTCTGGTTTCACAGGTCCACAGATGGAGGGAAATTGTGCCCTAGGATGGATTATACCCTGAGCCTCACTCATACCTGATTTAGATTATGAGAAATAGAAAACTAATGTAAGATATAAGGAAAATGTAATAAAATATACAATTAAAAATTATCTTTTTACTTAGCAGGCATTCAACAGACTTTCTTGCATGCTTACTTATTCAAAGCATTATACTTAAATATAAAGTTATTTATTTATAGGTAGTAGCTACTACTATGATTTTTAAAGATCAGTATAAACGCAAATCCAAAAATTACCAGCTTTATGGAGTTTCATTTTCTTTTCAGAATAAAAATGAGGATCCCAATAATCTTTTCCCATAAAAAGATTATGCTGTAATCTCACATTTTACTAAAGTTATTCTTACCACCAATTAGTACAAGTAATATACATATAAATTCTAGTATAGTATAGTCTCATAAGACCTTAGGGAGATAAAATGAATCTAACAATATTATCACATTTCATAGAAGGGGAAACATACTACTTGGTGGAGAACAAAAGCTTGCTTAAGGAAACGTGCAAATTAGTGACTGTCACGAGTAGAACATGTTACTGAGTTTGAGCTTTTGCCTCATAGATCAACTACTGCCATATTTTTCTCTCATGACCTTGATTAAAATTGTGACTGGTCCTCAATCTCAGGGAATGTGTGCTAATATCTTTTCCTCTAATTAGGTATTAAAACAATACAATTTCAGAGTTAAAGGGTGAAAACCTAAAAGCTTTCCCTTTAACATTAAGAACAAGGGAAAGATGCTCACTCTTACCACTTCTATTCAACATAGTACTGGAAATGCTAGTCAGAGCAATCAGGAAGAAAAAGAAATAAAAGGATCCAAGTAGGAAAGGAAGAAGTAACATTATCTCTATTTTCAGATGACACAATCTTTTTTTTTTTTTTTTTAAAGATTTTATTTATTTAACAGAGCACAAGTAGCCAGAGAGGCAGGCAGAGAGAGAGAGAGGAGGAAGCAGGCTCCTTGCTGAACAGAGAGCCCCATGCGGGGCTCGATCCCAGGACCCTGGGATCATGACCTGAGCCGAAGGCAGAGGCTTTAACCCACTGAGCCACCCAGGCACCCCTGACACAATCTTTTATGTAGAAAACCCTAGCTTCCACACAAAAACCTGCTAGAACTAATAACTGAATTCAGCAAAGTTTAAGGGTACAAAATCTACACACAAAGATCAGTTGCATTTCGACCCATGAACAATGAATAATCTAAAAAGGAAATTAAGAAAAGAATCTCATTTATAATAACATCAAATTGAATAAAATACTTAGGAATGAACTTCACCAAGGAAGTGAAAGACTTGTACACTGAAAACTATAAAATATTGCTGAAAGAAATTGAAGAAAAAATAAATGGAAAGACATTCCATGTTTGTGGACTGGAAGACTTAATATTACTAAAATGTCCAAATCACACAAAACAATCCACAGATTCAATGTAAGCTCTATCAAAGTCCCAATAATATTTTTTGCAGAAGTAGAAAAATACATGCTAAAATTCATATGTAATCTCAAGGGACCCCAAATAACCAAAGCAATCTTAAGAAAGTAAAAGAAATCTGGAGGCCTCAAACTTTCTGATTTTAAAACATATTGTAAAGCTGCAGTAATTAAAACAGTATAGTACTGGAATGAAAACAGAGGTAGACCAGTGGAACAGAATAGAGAACCCAGAAATAAGCCCTCACGTATATGGTCAAATAATCTTTGACAAAGGTGCCATGGCTATACAATGGGGGAAACGATAGTCTCTTCAAATTGTGTTGGGAAAACTAGACAGCCACAGGCAAAAGAATGAAGCTGGATTCTTACCTTATATCATATATAAAAATTAACTCAAAATGGATTAAAGACCTCAACATAAGACCTGAAATTATAAAACCCCTAAAAGAAAATACAGGAGGAAAGCTTCATGACATTTGATTTGGAAATGATTTCATGGACATGAATGACAAGCATAAGAAAAAAAGCCAAAACAAGCAAAAAGAACTGCATGAAACTTAAAAACTTCTGCCAACAAAAGAAACAATCAACAGAATGAAAAGACAACCTACAGAATGGGAGAAAATATCTGCAAACCATCCATCTGATAAGGGGTTAATATCTAGTAGAGAAGACTTCTACAACTCAACAACAACAAACCAACACAATTCAGAAATGGACAGAGGACTTTAGTAGACATTTCTCTGAAGAATATACACAGATGGCCAAGAAGCATATAAAAAGATATCTAATATCCCTAATTATCAGGGAAATGCAAATCAAAACCACAGTGAGATATTACCTCACACCCATTACAATGGCTACTATCAAAAACCTGAAAATAAATTAAGTATTGGGAATGATGTGGAGAAATTAAAACACTTGGGCACTTTGGGTGGGAATGCAAAATGATGCAGTTGTTATGGAAAACAGTATGGAGTTTCCTCAAAAAATTAAAAATAGAATTACCATATGAGCCAGTAATACCACTTTGGTGTATATGCAACAGAACTGAAAATAGGGACTCAAAGTGATATTTGCAGACCCATGTTCATTGCAGCATTATTCACAGTAACCAAGATGTACAAGTAAGCTAAATGTCCATTGACAGATGAATGGATAAAGAAAATATGATATATACACGTATACATACAATGGAATATTATTCAGCCTTTAAAAAAAAAAAAGGAAATCCTGCCATATGTTACAACAGGATGAACCTTGAGGATGTTATGCTAAGTGAAATAAGCCAGTCTCTGAAAGACAAATTCTGCATGATTCCACTTATATGAGGTATCTAAAATAGTCAAACTCTTAGGAAGCAGAAAGCAGAATAGTAGTTGCCAGGGGCTGGGGGAGGTGGGCAAAGAGGAGTTGTTCAATGCATATAGAGTTTCCATTTTTCAAAATGATTAAGTTTTAGAGATCTGTTACATAACAATGTGTATATACATAACACTATTATACACTTAAAAATGGTTAAGACAGTAAGTTTTATATATGTGTTTTTTATCACAATAAACTGTATCCACATACGGTGTAATTACAAATCAACCCCTAAGTTGAAAATTCCAGAGAGTTCCAACGTTCATTGAAATGGAATATTTAAATTTAATTGTTAGAGTACTACTTCATTATTGCATTCCTAATTACAAATTCAATATTATTGAAGTACTAATAAATACATTAAAAGATTGTTAAAAAAAGTACTTCCTTCTGAAGAATGATCATCCAAAGAATAATGGTTCATTTTATGATATATAGAGAATGATGTTTCAAGCTAATTAAATCCAATGTATTTTTATAGCAATTAACAATATGTGGTTAATTATTATGCAGGAATTGCTATATAATATTAATTATGATTAACTCATTTTTATAAGAAGAAGAAATATATTTGGGAAGTATAGTATTTGTTATGTTTTATTATAAGTTAGACTTTAATAAACTTTGGAATTGTATATGAAAAACAGAGTTTTCTAAATAAGTTTTAAAATTGAGTCAAAAATATCTTTTAGAGAATAATCTTTGTAGATTTGACATCTACTTAAATAACGTCTGTTATTTTACATTTAAAACATATATTTGAAGCATCGTCTTTACGTAAATCATAATGTACGTATACTTGGCATTGCGAGAAATATAAAAAAGAATTGATTCAATCCCTGGACTCAAGATTCCTGTGTTACCAAGGTAATTTAAAGAATTTGAGATTCCTTAAACTGTGTTCCAATGAATTATTTAACTTTGCAACACTCCTTGATTACTTCCTCGTGAAGCAGTTTAAAGGCTTTCTTCTCATATCAAGGTGGTTCTCAAAGATGGGTCAAAGTTGAATTACCTGAGGATCTTTTGGAATACACACATGTGAGGACCACATTCTCAGATTTCTGACTCATAGTCTGAGGTGGGATTTGAGCATTCATGTTTTAAAAAATGACCAAGTGGCTGGGGCTAGAGGTGGGGACTAGGGAATGACTGCAAAAGGGTAGAAGCTTCTTTTTAGGGTAAATGGAAATATTCTAAAAATAAAATGGGATGATGATTGCACAGCTCTATAAACTTGCTAGAAATTACTGAATTCTACATTTCAAATGGTGAGTTTTATGGTATGTAAATTATACCTCAATAAAGTAGACAAGAAGAAAAAGAACTTGTGGGATATGGTCAAAATATTACTCAGAGTTATTTTATAGTCTTTTTTAGGTGTGTCTATTGGTAAGAAAAAGTTTGAAAAGAAATGAACAGAGCATTCAACATAAGAAATTAGAAAAAAAAACAGAAACAACAAAAATGGAAAGAAATAATAAAGATCTGGGGCGCCTGGGTGGCTCAGTTGGTTGAGCGACTGCCTTCGGCTCAGGTCATGATCCTGGACTTCCGCGGATCGAGGCCCGCATAGGGCTCCTAGCTCTTTGGGGAGTCTGCTTCTTCTCCCTCTGGCCTTGTCCTCTCTCATGCTCTCTCTCACTCATCTCACTCATTCTCTCTCATAAAAATAAAATCTTAAAAAAAAAAAAAGAAATAATAAAGATCAAAACAGAAATTTAATGGAAATAAAACCTTTAGCCCTTGGGCGCCTGGGTGGCTCAGTGGGTTAAAGCCTCTGCCTTCAGCTCAGGTCATGATCCCAGGGTCCTGGGATCGAGCCCCACATCGGGCTCTCTGCTCAGTAGGGAGCCTGCTTCCCCCTCTCTCTCTGCCTGCCTCTCTGCCTACTTGTGATCTCTGTCAAACAAATAAATAAAATCTTAAAAAAAAAGGACCCCATTTGTTTTACCAACAAAACTACCAACTACAGTGGAATAAACTTATCCAAAAATACACAAGAGATAAATAAAACTATAAATCTTTTTAGAAAGTATTCTAAAAGACCCAGAAAAAGGGAAGAACATGCTATGATTCAAGATGGGAAGATGAAATGTTGTAAAGATCAATCACCTCAAATCTAAAAGCAGGATTCTTCAATGGAAATTGGCAAGGTAATTCCAAGTTTATTTGGATGAATTAGCAATGATTACCAAGTAAATTATAAGAATAAAAATAATGAGAAGGAACTGAATCTTTTAACAAAGTTTACAATAAAGCTATCGTGATTAAAATAGTGTAATATTGATATAGAAATAGATCAATTGAATAAAATAATGTTCAGAATAGATACATATGAATTTTAAATTTAGTGTATGAAAAATATGTCATTTCAAACCATTATGGAAAGAATGGATTAATCAATAGTTTGAGGTAAACTAGATACCCATTTAGGAGAAAAAATTAGAGTTCTCTTCATACCACACATTTTAAAAACTAAATTCCAAACGAATTAAATAGTGAAATGAAAAAGGTTAAACTGTAAATGTTCTGGAATAAAACATATGAAATATATAATAATATTGGGGAAGATCTTCCTAAGTAAGATACAAACCTCAGAAGCCACCAAAAAATAAAAAATAAATAAAATAATGTAGAGTAATGATTGCATAAAAATATAAACCTTCTGTAAAAGACATAACAGAGAAAATATTCCTATCCCTAGTTTAAGAACAACTCCTATAAACAAATAAAAGGCAACACCCAATAAGAAAAGAGCAAAAAATATGAACAAGTAGTCCACAAAACCCCAAAATGCTAACATCTAATAAACATATGAAAAGATGTTCAGCTTTCCTGGCAATTAGGAAAATGCAAATTAAAAATAAGATCCTGAGGTACCTGGGTGGCTCAGTGGGTTAGGCCTCTGCCTTTGGCTCAGGTCATGATCCCAGGGTCCTGGGATCGAGCCCTGCATCGGGCTCTTTGTTCAGCAGGGAGCCTGCTTCCCCCTCCTCCTCTGCCTGCCTCTCTGCCTACTTGGGGTCTCTCTGTCAAATAAATAAAATCTTTAAAAAAAATAAAAATGAGATCCTATTTTTGTTCATCAAATTACAAAAAGTTAAACATATGGATGAAGTTCAGGTTTGCCTAGGATATGAGGAAAGAAAACTCATACTTCATGAAGTGTCACAGTGAATCATGACAACCTATTTGGAGTGACAAATAACTGTCATATAACAAATGTCATCACAATGCAATAACTACCAAAATTTAAAAATAAATTTATATATATATATATATTTTAACGATTTTATTTATTTATTTGAGAGAGAATGAGTGAGAGAGAGCATGAGAGAGGAGAAGGTCAGAGGGAGAAGCAGACTCCCCAAGGAGCTGGGAGCCCGAGGCGGGACTCGATCCTGGAAGTTCAGGATCATGACCTGAGCCGAAGGCAGTCGCTCAACCAACTGAGCCACCCAGGGGCCCAAAAATATATTTATATATTTTAAAGGTTTCTTTATTTATTTGAGAGAAAGAGAGTGAGAGAGCAGGGGGGAGGAGCAGAGAGAAACAAACTCCATACTGAGCACAAGCATGATCCTGAGATCACGACCTGAGCGGAACCAAGATTCTCACTTAACCGACTGCATCGCCCAGTCACCCCTCAAATTTAAAAACATATCGCAGTTTTAGGTTTATGTTCTGTAGAAATACTAGCATAAGTATACAAGGTTATCTGTATAAGGAATATTATTTGGAATAGCTCAGACTATGAGACCTCAATGTCAACAGCAGAAGAAAGGTTAAATGGATGCTGAAATAGTTATAAAATGGAAACCCCTTGGCCATTTAAAAATCAGAAGTCTGAATTATTATGAATTATTGTGAAAAAATTATGTAATAATATGTAAAGTAGGACTTCATTTTGCAAAAACAATGTGTATGCCTGAATATTCTCAAAAAAAGTCTGGAAAGATACCAAAGATTTAACTGTGCTTATGTTTACTTCTTCAGGATAGGTGTGGAAAGAGGCGGGGCTATATTGTAAGTGGTTGGAGATTTTTACTTTCTACATTATAAATTATTTATATATACTTGTATGTGATCTATAAATAATTTTGTATTCATTGAGTTACTTTGCAATAAAAATAATAAAAATAAAATGAACATATACAAAAGAAAACGAGAAAAGGGTCAATTGTACAAAAATATATTTCACAGAAATTCCAACTTACAGCCAGGTAAATGGAAATAAACTAGAACCCTCCCTAAACCCTAAACAAGAAGTAATTTGAACCCCAACTCCATTTTTTATGCATTTGTATGAATAGCAAAACTACTGCAAAACTTAGGGACTTAATTGATACCAGACCCACACCTATATATTTTCTAGAACAATAACAAAAAATAGTGCAGCATTCAAAGATTCAAGCATTCTGTTTTGGATCTGGGCACACCCACACAAATGAGTAACGCCAGACATTGATGCCTCCACCTCTGGAGTTCATCTAGATTATCACCTACTTTTTCATTCCAGAGAAGCTATTCTTCACTCTTACCTGAGTTGGAGGAGACAAAGGAGAAGAAAAAGGGGAAGAAGGAAGAAAAGAAGTAGGAGAAAGGGGAGATGGAAGAAAAGAGCTTTGACCTGTAATACAAATACAGTTCTAAAACTGAATAATCATTCCAAAGCACACACTATAAGTCGAGAGATCTAGCCTAAAACTGCAAGTATATTTTATCTTAAATTGGATTCCAGATCAACATTAAATAAAGTGGCTTTTGCTTTCATTTTAATGCTGGTAGGCTGGGTCCGAGGACTTGGAGGGGTCCTGCAGGACCAGCCAAGAGGGTCTGTGTCTTCATGAAGGATGAAAATCAAATGTGAACCAGCAGGAGATGAAAGCAGAGTTTAGTGAAGATACAGAGAGAGCAGATAACAGAGTGAGTATCCAAGAGACTCAAAAAGGAAAAGAAGGAGTCTCACCTATATTCAGGGTCTGGGGTTTTTACCGGGGACAGTGGTCTAGTGCACATGTCTTTTCAGGCATCCAGGAACCAGTTAGAACAAAGATGAGACCTCAGGTGTCATTCCTTGGAGCCAGGGGTCTTGGTGTTGAAATGTTTAGCTTCTGGTGGTATGGAATTAGCATATAATGGCTTCCTTCGTCATTTTCACTTGGTCATTCTTCAGATGATATTTATCCTAGAGAACCATTTACTCCTTGTCTCTTACAAGGAGGCTATTTACCTGCATGTGTAAGGTTGGGTGGGGGTGCAGATCCTAGCAAGAAAAGAGGCAGGAAAAAGAAGAAAAAAGCAGATTTTTATGGAATCCTTCAGTTTCCCTGTCTCAATTTCAATAGTTTCTTTAAAAGGGATATACCTTTTTGGGGCACCTGGGTGGCTCAGTGGGTTAAGCCTCTGCCTTTGGCTCAGGTCATGATCCCAGGGTCCTGGGATCGAGCCCCACATCAGGCTCTCTGCTCGGCGGGCAGCCTGCTTCCCCCTCTCTCTCTGCCTGCCTCTCTGCCTACTTGTGATCTCACTCTCTCCGTCAAATAAATAAATAAATAAAATCTTTAAAAAAAAAAAAAAGGGATATACCTTTTTAATAGCTAGATAGATCCAAACAAAGGCCAGAATTGACTAGCGAGCCATAAAATTTAGTATAAAGACAAGATTAATGTACTAGTCTCTAAAATAATCAGAGATTTGGCATTGCTTTCAATTCAATGAACTTCTCTTTTTTTGAATGAACTTCTCTTAAAACTGAACAACTTGGCTAGAGATTTATTAATTCGGAGTTTGTATTCTTAGGGCAATGGAAGAAACTTATAGCAAGAGTAATGTTCATAAAAATTTATGAATCCCTTTTGTAACTGTGCTTTATTTCTATCGAACAGTCAAATAGTGTTTCAAAATCTTATTTCACTGAGCCAAAGGCAGTTTCTCGATGTGAAATTAATGACTAAAGGTAACATCTGCAAAATTCACAGGGTCATTTTTTTTTAAGATTTTATTTATTTATTTGTCAGAGAGAGAGAGAGAGAGAGAGAGAGCACTGGCAGATGGAGGCAGCAGGAGAAGCAGGCTCCCTGCTGAGCAAGGGGAGCCTGATGTGGGACTCGATCCCAGGGTGCTGGGATCATGACCTGAGCTGAAGGCAGCTGCTCAACCAACTGAGCCACCCAGGCATCCCAATCCACAGGGTCATTTTGAGTCTCAATACTTGTACCTCCTTGAACAAACATGTGATATATTTGTTTTTCCTTTCTCACACTTAAGTTTCATTTCCTCACTTCAGTAAGAAAATATAATCCTATGAGCCACCATGGAGATTCTCAAATCATATCTTAGAGGCATTTAATTCCCCGAAGACCAAGAGCCAAGAAAACTTCAGTTAAAAAAACAAATCAACTAAGTTTTCTTGATTTAGCTATTTAACTGCTTTAAAATAAACAAATGTTGTGGGGTCCCTGGTTGGCTCAGCTGGTTGAGCGTTGGACTCTTGACTTTGGCTCAAGTCATGATCCTGGGTTGTGAGACTGAGCTACACATATGGTTTTGCACTCAGTTTGAAGTCTACTTGTCTCTCTCCATCCTCCTCTGACCCTCCCACCCTGCGCTACCTCCCGCATATGTGCTCTCTCTAAATTAAATAAAATCTTTTTTAAAAAATTAAAAGAGCTAAAAATTGTTTCAAGTTCCTTCAAATATCCCATACCTTGGTGACAGTGAAAGGCACTGAGATGAAGAAAATTCACATGCCCCATCACATGGGAAAATTTTAACAAATTAAAAACACAAATATCCAGAGACTGAAACAAAAGAAAGAATAAACTGATCGACCCTCTTTTCCTTTGTCTTACAGGAGTCCTATATTTGCCAGATAAGGTCATTTTTATCTGGAGAACATGTAGAACTAAGATGAAGCAAAGGGAGATGGAAGAAAATATAATAGTTCAAGAGAATGTCTTATAAAGTAATAGGTTTCGTACTTGCCAATGGCTGGTGATCTCTGCAGGCAATTACAAAAGAGGATTTCTAAAATATTTGATCCACAATGGCCCAAAACATATGCATAAGTAGTCAAGCTTCCAAGATGACTATTTTATTTTTAATATTTTTAAAGATTTATTTATTTGACAGAGAGAGACACAATGAGAGGGAACACAAGCAAGGGGAGTGGAAGAGGGAGAAGCAGGCATCCTGCTGAGCAGGGAGCCTGATGTGGGGCTCAATGAGGGGCTTGATCCCAGGATCTGGGGTCATGACCTGAGCCAAAGGCAGATGCTTACTAACTGAGCCACCCAGGTGGCCCAGCAAGATGACTATTTTAAAAGCTAATATTCC
>PISX010033494.1:0-15012 GCA_004024625.1 Mellivora capensis | reverse complement strand
TGTGCAGAAGCTTTTGATCTTGATGAAGTCCCAAAAGTTCATTTTTGCTTTTGTTTCCTTTGCCTTTGGAGACATATCTTGAAAGAAATTGCTGTGGCTGATATCAAAGAGGTTACTGCCTATGTTCTCCTCTAGGATTCTGATGGATTCCTGTCTCACATTGAGGTCCTTTATCCATTTCGAGTTTATCTTTGTATACAGTGTAAGAGAATGGTCCAGTTTCATTCTTCTACATATAGCTGCCCAATTTTCCCAGCACCATTTATTGAAGAGGCTCTCTCAATCCATAAAACCATAAGAAGAACTTTTGTTGGGTTCCTGGGTGGCTCAGTGGGTTAAATCCTCTGCCTTCAGCTCAGGTCATGATCCTAGGGTCCTGGGATCAATCCCCACATTGGGCTCCCTGCTTAGCGGGGAGCCTGCTTCCTCTTCTCTCTGCCTGCCTCTCTGCCTGCTTGTGGTCTTTGTCTGTCAAATAAATAAGATCTTTAAAAAAAGCACTTTTGTTGATGTACTTGTTAGTAGAAACAATACTTTAAGTATAGATCCCTGAAATATTTTTAAGGAAGAGAGTTCAAATTTAGAAGAAGATAACTTTGCTGGGTGATTTTTCTCCCTTTTTCATGTATGTTAGCCTAAAAACAGTGCCCAATCTGTGCAATATTGGGTGGCTAAGATTCAGGTAGCCAATTGGGAGTCTTGCTATCTTGAAAAAACTAAAATACAGAGTTTGGGACTAGCATAACAGATGGTAAGTAAAGGGAGTCCCATAACAATAACAGCAAGAACAAGAAGAACAACAAAAATCTAGAGAAGGATCCTCAAACTCTTTGTATAAAGTCTATCTATGAAGGTAAACAAAAAAAATGAACATCGAGCCAACAAGATGTTGCAATTATTAAAGAAGCAAAAGCACCTACTTTAGATATATTCCAGGTCATATAGGAAAATAGGTCTATAATGAGAAAAAAAAGGAAAAGAATATATCAGCAGAAATTTTAAAAAATTAAATTAATTAAAAAATTAAATAAATTAAAAAAAACTTAAAAAACAGATAGAAATTCTCAAACTAAAATATTTACTATTTCAAGTATTTTATTCAAGTATTTATTCAAGTATTACTATTTCAAGTATTATATATATATCTGATATATATAAAATATATAATATATTTATATATAATATATTCATAAATATATAAATATATACATAAATATATAAAATAGAGAAAATATATAAAATACTGGTATATATATAAATATATAAAATCCTTGAAATAGTACCAGAAATATTATATATATATATATATATATATATATATATAAAGGACTCAAACAATAATTAGTATTCACAGAAGAAAGGGTCAGTGAATTTGAAGACAAAGCAATGTAAATTATCCAATAAAAATAACCAGGAGGGAAAAAAATGCCAAAAAAAAAGGTTTTGGAAAATTGTGGGGAAATATTAAATAGACTAACATATATGTGATTGTAAACTTAGCATGAGAGAAGAGAAATTTGTGGAAAAGTTTTGAAAAAAGAAATTTACCAAATTTAGTGAAAGATGTAAATTTATAGATTCAAGAAATTCAGTGAGCTCCATGGAGAAATATACTAGGAAAACCACACCTTGGCATATCATAGTCAAACTGATAAAAGACAAAGAGCAAACTGAAAGCTCTCAAAAACAAAACAGAACAAAAAACAAACAAACAAAAAAACAGGTACATATTTGAAAGTCTAAAAATTAAACATTATAATTCTGAAAAAAATTGATTCCAATGACTGTTGACCACTCGTCAGAAACAATGGAGCCCAAAATTCTGTAGGCCAACCAAAATTTTCTAATTGTTTTGTTTTAATATAGTTGACACACAGTGTTACATTAATTTCAGTTGTACAAAATAGTTATTCCATATCTCTATACATTATGCCATGCTAACCACAAGTGTAGCTATCATACAACACTGTTACAATATCACTGATATCAATTTCATATGATGTACCTTGTATTCTCATGACTTCTTCATTCCATAACTAGAAACCTGTATGTCTCAATCCCCTTCACGTATTTTGCCCACCTCATCCCCCCCTACCAGCAACAATCAGTTTGTTCTCTATAAGTATAGGTCTGACTATGTTTTTTGTTTGTTTGTTTATTCATTCATTTGTTTTGTCAGATGTGATCTATATCTATCTGTATTATATGTGTGTGTGTGTGTGTATATATGTGTGTGTGTATATATATATATACATATATATATATATATATATATGTATATATATATATACGATTGAATATTATGCAGCCATAAAAAAGATAAGATCTTAAAAACAAAGAGATAAGATCCTGCTGTTTGCAACAACATGAATAGACCTGGAGAATACCATGCTAAGTGAACCAAGTAAGACTGAGAAAGACAAATATCATATGAAAATGCCATATGATTTCACTTATATGTGGAATCTAAAAAGCAAAACAAAAATAGACCAATAATTTTTTTTCTTTTTTTATGATCTGGGAAGAAAAAAAATCAAAACAAAACAAAATTTTCATCAAAAATGAAGATAAACTAATGGGATATTCATACAACAAACTATGAAAATAATGTTATTTTTTTTTGAGAACTGCACTATAAGAAATGCTAAAAGAATTCTTTTCTGGATGAAGAGAAATGAGCCAAGAAAGAAATTTAAACATCAGACAAGAATAAAGGGCACCAGAAATGGAAAATATATAAGTGAATATGAAACAATTACTTTTTTTCCTTTTAACTTTCTTAAAATACATATGACTATTTAAAGGAAACTTTTTACAACATTGTAGGTTTTATAATTATGTAGATGTAAAGCATAAAACAGAGTTTACCAAACTATAGTGCAGGAGCTAAATGCATCCTGATACCTGTTTTTGCACAACCTATGAGTTAAGAATGGTTTTTCCATTTATATATATATTTTTATTTCTTTTCAGTGTAACAGAAATCATTGGTTTTGCATCACACCCAGTGATGCATGAAATGCATGCCCTCCATAACACCCACCACCTGTATCCTCCAACCTCCCACCCCTGGCCCATTCAAAACACTCAGGTTGTTTTGCAGAGTCCATAATCTCTCATGGTTCATCTTCCCCTCCAAATTAACTCAACTCCCTTCTCCTCTCCATCTCCCCATGTCCTCCATGTTATTTGTTATGCTCTGCATATAAGTGAAACCATATAATTGACTCTCTCTGCTTGACTTATTTCACTCAGCATTACCTCTTTAAGTCCTGTCCATGTTGATACAAAAGTTGCGTATTCATCCTTTCTTTTTTCTTTTTTTTTTTTAATTTCTTTTCAGCGTAACACTACTCATTGTTTAACACCACACCCAGTACTCAATGCAATACGTGCCCTACTTAATAACCACCACCTGGCTCCCCTAAACTCCCATCCCCCGCCCCTTCAAAACCTGTCAGGTTATTTTTCAGAGTCCATAGTCTCTCATGGTTCAACTCCCCTTCCAATTTCCCTCAAATGTCTTCTCCTCTCCATCTCACCCTGTCTCCATGTTATTTGCTATGCTCCACAAATAAGTGAAACCATATGATAATTGACTCTCTCTGCCTGACTTATTTCACTCAGCACAATCTCTTCCAGTCCCATCCATGTTGCTACAAAAGTTGGGTATTCATCCTATCTGATGGAGGCATAATACTCCATAGTGTATATGGACCACATCTTCCTTATCCATTAGTCCGTTGAAGGGCATCTTGGTTCTTTCCACAGTTTGGCGACCATGGTCATTGCTGCTATAAACATTGAGGTACAGATGGCCCTTTTTTTCACTACATCTATATCTTTGTGGTAAATACCCAGTAGTGCAATTGCAGGGTCATAGGGAAGCTCCATTTTTAATTTCTTGAGGAATTTCCACACTGTCCCCAAAGTGGCTACAACAACTTGTATTCCAACAGACAATGTAAGAGGGTTCCCCTTTATCCACATCCTCTCCAACACATGTTGTTTCCTGTCTTGCTAATTTTGGCCATTCTAACTGGTGTGAGGTGGTATCTCAATGTGCTTTTAATTTGAATCTCCCTGATGGCTAGTGATGATGACCATTTTTTCATGTGTCTGATAGCCATTTCTATGTCTTCATTGGAGAAGTGTCTGTTCATATCTTCTGTCCATTTTTTGATATGATTATCTGTTTTTTGTGTGTTGAGTTTGAAGTTCTTTATAGATCCTGGATATCAACCTTTTGTCTGTACTGTCATTTGCAAATATCTTCTCCCATTCTGTGGTTTGCCTCTTTGGTTGACTGTTTCCTTTGCTGTGCAGAAGCTTTTGATCTTGATGAAGTCCCAAAAGTTAATTTTTGCTTTTGTTTCCTTTGCCTTTGGAGACATATCTTAAAAGAAGTTGCTGTGGCTGATATCAAAGAGGTTACTGCCTATGTTCTCCTCTAGGATTCTGATGGATTCCAGTCTCACATTGAAGTCTTTTATCCATTTCAAATTTATCTTTGTGTACAATATAAGAGAATGGTTGAGTTTCATTCTTCTACATATAGCTGCCCAATTTTCCCAGCACCATTTTTTGAAGAGACTGTATTTTTTCCATTGTATATTTTTTCCTGCTTTGTCAAAGATTATTTGACCATAGAGTTGAGGGTCCATATCTCGGTTTCTACTCTCTTCCACTGGTCTATGTGTCTGATTTTATGCCAGTACCATGCTGTCTTGGTGATCACAGCTTTGTAAAGCTTGAAATCAGGTAACGTGATGCCACCACTTTTATTTTTGTTTTTCAACATTTCCTTAGTGATTCAGGTCTCCTCTGATTCCATACAAATTTTAGGATTATTTGCTCCAGCTCTTTGAAAAATACCGGTGGGATTTTGATTGGAATGGCATTAAAAGTCTAGATTGCTCTAGGCAGTATAGACATTTTAACAATATTTATTCTTCTGATCCAAGAGCATGGAATGGTCTTCCATCTTTTTGTGTCTTCTTCAATTTCTTTCATGAGTGTTCTGTAGTTCCTCGAGTACAGATCCTTCACCTCTTTGGTTAGGTTTATTCCCAGTTATCTTATGGTTCTTGGTGCTATAGTAAATAGAATCAATTCTCTAATTTCCCTTTCTGTATTTTCATTGTTAGTGTATAAGAAAGCCACTGATTTGTGTACATTGAGTTTCTATCCTGCCAGGTTTCTGAATTGCTGTATGAGTTCTAGTAGTTTGGGGGTGGAGTCTTTTGGGTTTTCCATATAAAGAATCATGTCATCTGTGAAGAGAAATTGTTTGACTTCTTCATTGCCAATTTGGATACCTTTTATTTCTCTTTGTTTTCTGATTGCTGTTGCTAGGACTTCTAATACTATGTTGAACAAGAATGGTGAGAGTGGGCATCCTTGTGGTGTTCCTAATCTCAGTGGGAATGCTGTGAGCTTTTTCCCATTGAGGATGATATTTACTGTGTGTCTTTCATAGCTAGATTTTCTGAAGTTCAGTAACGTTCACTCTAACCCTATAGTTTGAATCGTTTTAATCAAAAAACGATGCTGGATTTTGTCAAATGCTTTTTCTGCATCCATTGAGAGGACCATGTGGTTCTTCTCTCTTCTCTTATTGATTTGTTCTATTACATTGATTGATTTGCGAATGTTGAACCATCCTTGTAACCCAGGGATGAATCCCACCTGGTCATGGTGGATAATCTTTTTAATGTGCTCTTGGATCCTATTTGCTAGGATATTGTTGAGAATCTTAGCATCCATATTCATCAGTGATATTGGTCTGAAATTCTACTTTTTGGTGAGGTCTTTGCCCGGTTTGGGGATCAGGGTAATGCTGGCTTCATAAAAAGATTATGGAAGTTGTCTTCCTGCTTCAAGTTTTTGAAACAGCTTCAGGAGAATAGGTGTTATTTCTTCTTTGAATGTTTCATAGAATTCCCCAGGGAATCTGTCAGGTCCTGGGCTCTTGTTTTTTGGGAGGTTTTTGATCACTGCTTCAATCTCATTACTAGATATCATTCTATTCTAGTTGTCAATTTCTTCCTGGTTCAATTTTGGGAGTTTATAGTTTTCCAGGAATGGATCCTTCTCACCTTGGTTGCTTAACTTATTGGCATATAGCTGTTGATAATAGCTTCTAATGAGTGTTTCTACTTCCTTGGTGTTAGTTGTGATCTCTTCCTTTTCATTCATAATTTTATTAATTTGAGCTTTCCCTCTTTTCTTTTGGATTAGTGTGGCCAATAGTTTATCGATCTTATTGATTCTTTCAAAAACCCACCTTCTAGTTTCATTGATACATTCTACTATATCTCTAGTTTCTACCTCATTGATCTCTGCTCTAAACTTGATGATTTTCCTTCTTGTGTGGCGTTGGCTTAATTTGTTGTTGATTTTCTAGTTCGTTAACGTGTAGAGAGAGCTGGTGTATTCTGGATTTTTCAATTTTTTTGAGGGAGGCTTGGATGGGTATATGTTTCCCCCATAGGACCGCCTTTGCTGTATCCCATAGGTTTTGGACCAACGTGTCTTCATTCTCATTGGTTTCCATGAATTCTTTGAGTTATTCTTTGATCTCCTGGTTGATCCAAGTATTCTTAAGCAAGGTGGTCTTTAGCTTCCAGGTGTTTTGCGTTGCTTCCAAACTTTCCCTTGTGATTGAGCTCCAGTTTCAAAGCATTGTGATCTGAGAATATGCAGGGAATAATCTCAATCTTTTGGTATAGGTTGAGTCCTGATTTGTGACCCAGTCTGTGGTCTATTCTGGAAAAGTTCCATGTGCACTTGAGAAGAATGAGTATTCTGTTGTTTTAGGGTGGAATGTTCTGTATATATCCATGAGGTCCATCTGGTCCAATGTGTCATTCAATGCTTTTGTTTCTTTATTGATTTTCCGTATGGATGATCTGTCTATTACTGAGAGAGGCGTGTTAAGATATCCTACTATCAATGTATTCATACCAATATGACTCTATGTTGATTAATAGTTTTCTTATGTAATTGGCTGCTCCCATATTGGGGGCATAGATATTTACAATTGTTAGATCATCTTGGTGGATAGTCCCTTTAAGCATGATGTAGTGTCCTTATGTATCTCTGACTACAGTCTTTAGTTTAAAATCTAATTTATCTGATGTGAGAATTGCTACCCTGGCCTTCTTTTGAGGCCCATTGGCATGAAAGATGTTTCTTCTCCATACCTTCACTTTCAATCTGGGTCTATCCTTAGGTTCGAAATGGGTCTCCTGTAGACAACATATGGATGGGTCCTGTTGTTTGATCCAATCTGCAGCCCTGTGTTGTTTTATGGGCACATTTAGGCCATTCCCATTGAAAGTGATTATCGATAGATACGTTTTTATTGACATCATGTTACCTTTGAAATCTTTCTTTATGTAGGTTGTCTCCATATTTCTGTTCAATGATATTCTTAGGATTTTTTCTCTTTTATAGAACCCCCCTTAATATTTCCTGCAGTGTTGGCTTGGTGGTCGCATACTCTTTTAAGCCTTGCCGGTCTTGGAAACTCTATCTCTCCATCCTATTTGAATGTCATTCTTGCTAGACAAAGTACTCTTGGCTGCATGGTCTTCTCATTTAGTGCTCTGAATATATCTTGCCAGCCCTTTCTGGCTTGCCAGGTTTCTGTGGACAGGTCTGACGTTATTCTGATGGGCTTTCCTCTGTATGTAATGTCCTTCTTTGTCCTACCTGCCTTCAAGAGAGTCTCTCTAAAATTGTAATTCCTCAGTCTTACTATCAGGGTTCTCGAGGACTTCTGAGAATCTATAATCTTGAAGGGAGACTGTTCTGTTTCTAGTATATGAATGCTTGTTCCATTCGTGAGACTGGGAAAATTTTCATGGAGAATTTGTTCCACTATATCTTCTAGACTTCTTTCTTTCTCTTCTCCTTCAGGTATTCGAATTATTCTGACGTTGGAACGTTTCATGGCATCATTTATTTTCCTAATTCTATTTTCATGGCTTCTAAGCTGTTTGTTCCAGGTTTCCTCCTGATACTTTCTCTCTATCTGTTTGTCCTCCAGATCACTAATTCTATATTCTATCTCAGTTACCCTACCTTTTAAAGAATTTAGATTAGATTGGAACTCATTGGTAACATTGTGAACATCATCCCTGGTGGCTTTCAGTTCTTCTCTATTCAATTCCGTTTGGTCATCCTTGGCTTTCTCGAACCTAGCTATTGCCTGGATAATTGTTAGCCTGAATTCCCTTTCCAACATATTGTCTATGTCTATAGCCATTAGCTCTGTTGCAGAAGGCCTATCCTCTGAATTTTTCTTCTGTTAGGGCTTCTTCCTCCTAGTCATTTTGGTGACAGATAGCTGAACGGATGTAGCTGGATGTATTGACCATGGTGCAGTCAAGGTGCACCCTGGAATCCTTCTGAGCAATCAAGGGTCCCCACCCAAACGAAAGGAAAAGGAGAGAGAGAAAAAAGAAATAATAATAGAGAGAGAGACAGGAAAAAAAAAAAGAAAGATAAAAGAGAATGCTCAGCCCAAATGGGCCCCAAAGTAAGATTTGTGAAGTATATAAACAAAAACAGACAAACAAAAAGACTCATAAAAGTATATGACAAGAGAAATTATATATATATATATACATATATATATGTATATATATATATATAAGCAAAACAAGCAAACAAAAAAAGAAACTCGTCAAAAAGAACACCAAGTATGAGATTTATATACTTCCAGGACAATACTTCCAGGACAAACACAAATACTCAGAAACACTGGCAGAAGAAAAAGATGGGAGAGTGGTTATAAATTCTCAGTGTGGTTGAGGAAGGTTATTTTGATTCTTCCTGGATGTATCTTGATATCTTTTTTAAAGGACTCAACTTTCCTAAGTAAATGGGGTTGAAAAATTGGTTTATCTATAGGGGTAGCATTGGTTGGTGAAATGGGATTACCTTGAAGTTTAACTCTATATGAATATTAAAAAATAAAAATAAAGAAAAAGAATAAACTAAACTAAACTAAAATTTAAAAAAATTAAAAAATAGAAAAGCAAAAGAAAACACATGTAGATGTATCAAAAAGTTCAGGTTAGGGGCGCCTGAGTGGCTCAGTGGGTTAAATCCTCTGCCTTTGGCTCAGATCTTGGTCTCAGGGTCCTGGGATCGAGTCCCGCGTCGGGTTCTCTGCTCGGCAGAGAGCCTGCTTCCTCCTCTCTCTCTCTGCCTGCCTCTCTGCCTACTTGTGATCTCTGTCTGTCAAATAAACAAATAAAAATTTTTTTTTAAAAAGTTCAGGTTAAAAGGTTATTATGGAATTTGATGTACTGGACATCTCACTGTGATGGTAACTAGGTTAAAAAATTATCTATATAAAAAATTTTTAAAAATGAACCAGAATAGTGGGAATGAATTAAAAATAAAAGTTGTATCTATGAAGTAGTGGTGGTTGTTCTCTTGTCGTCTTTTTTTTTTTTTTTCCAGCTGGCTTTCTTGGGTAGGGGCCTGCCGCGTGGGTTTTTAGGCAGTGTTTCTTGAGTTAAGTCCTCCCGCCCCCCTCAAGGTTGTGGGCTCTGAGGAAACAGGTGTTTCAGGCTTTTGTTCTCTGCAGGTTTTCATGTTTGTTTGTTTGTTTGTTTTCTCTCTCCTTGACAGCTTTTGATGGTTTTTAGACTTTTAGAGGAAAGAAAACTGCACCCAGACCTCCCTCTCAGAGAGAAGCCTCAGTCTGTTCCCCTCTTGGTGCTCCAGAGCACAGAAATTCCCGCTTGGCCGCTGGCAGAGCACATCCCGAGTTGTGGTCCCTGGGTACACCGTAACTCCTGCTTGTACCCCAAACCACAACAGTGGCGGCTCTCTGGGAAGCTCCAGACCACCAGGGAGGTCCCAAGCAGCGATAGCACACTGAGATTTTCCCACTGGCCCAGGCTGGGAGGGCCTAGACTTTCCAGGTCCGAGAGCACCAGGCTAGCGTCTGCACACACCTCTCTCAGGGGAGGGTGTGGGGCACAACTCGGGCTCTGATAGCAGGGTGTGGCACACGCATGGGGATTGCAAAATGGCTGTGTTTCTGCAGGCTGGCGAGGCTCCCAGCCCCTCACAGGAGCCACACCCCATGCACTCTCAGAGGCCCTTGCAGTTCAGGGACCAAGACCTAGTTTCTTCACCGCACTCTCTCTGGCTCAGCGCCAGTGGTGGTTGTCCTCCGTCCAGGGACTTAAGCCCCTGTCCCTAAGCAACCCGATTCCCACAATTCCCCCCATGATATTTTGTTCTTTTTCAGTGCTTTCAACCAGACTCCAAGTTAGTGCTGGTCTCCAGTCACAGGGCACTCTCATATTGGGGTATTACTTTCCAATGGATTGCTTCTGGTGGCTCCCTCCCCCTTTTGTTTATCTTCTGATACTAGTCCGACGTTCCCACTCCACTTTGCCTACCTACTGGCATCTTCTGTCCCTGTAGATATCCAGACGTGTACAATTCTAATCTCAGTCTGATTTCATGGGTGATCAGAGTTCTTTGGTAGGTAATCAGCTCACTTTAGGGTACAGGTTGAAATGGTGCCTCCTCCTAGTTCTCTGCCATCTTGTTTGCTTCTACATTTATATTTTTAATTATTGAAAAACGCCCCACTCCCAGATGGGGTATGTGTGACATTCCTCAGGGATTCCTACATGCTCTACAGCTAATGGAAGGAAAAACAAATGGTTAACTTAGAGATTGTAGTCCTGCTGGACATGAGTCTCCCACAGTTCACAAATGCTTTAGTAATTTAGATACACAATATCTCATAACACTGGAAAATTTTTATCAAATTCAAATTTCGGTGTCCATATATAAAGATTTATTTGAACACGGTCATTTTCATTATTTACACATTGTGTATGGCTTTTTGATTACATCATGCAAAAATTAACTGAAAATGGATCACAGAATTAAAGATAAAACCTGAAATGACAAAATACCTGGAATAAAACAATATAATATCTTTTTCAGCTTGAGGTTGACAAAGATTAGTTAGACAAAGCACAAAAACTATTATCATAAGAGAAAATGAGCTTCATCAAATTTAACTTTCATTTCTCAATAATAAAAAGGCAACCCAAAGAGTAAGAAAAGACAGCCACCAACTGAGGAATTTGTATTATATATATCTGACATGACTTGTATCCAGAATATAAAAAGAGTTCTTTTTTTTAAAGGTTTTATTTATTTATTTGACAGAGATCACAAGCAGACAGAGAGAGAGAGGAGGAAGCAGGCTCCCTGCTGAGCAGAGAGCCCAATGTGGGGCTTGATCCCAGGACCCTGAGATCATGACCTGAGCTGAAGGCAGAGGCTTTAACCCACTGAGATACCCAGGCGCCCCCAGAATATAAAAAGAGTTCTTAACTCTTTAAAAACTCTAAACAACAAGACATAGTCGGGTTTTTTTTTATTGTTGCTACAATAATTTACTAAAAACTTAGTGACATAAAAGCAACATAAATTTATGTTACAATTCTGAAGGTCAAAAGCAACATAAATTTATCTTACAGTTATAAATGTCAAAAGTCCTAAAATCCAGGTGTTGGCAGGGCTGCATTCCTTCTGAAGGCTCTAGAGGAAGATCTGTTTCGTTGTCATTTTCAGTTTATAGAGGCCATAGACATTCCATGTCTCATCCATGGCCATTTTCTCCATCTTAAAGGCCAATGGCATAGCATCTTCAAATCTCTCTCTACCTCTTTATTTCTCTGAAAATCTTTCTCTCTCTCTCCTCTACTTGTGTGGCCGTATTTCTTTCTCTGACTCTGATCCTCCTTCTTACTTTTTATTAGGACCCTTGTGATTAGATTGGTCACACTGGGATAATTTAATTTCCTTATCTCAAAATATTTAACTTAATCACATATGTAAAGTCCCTTTTGCTATGTAAGATATAGGCAGGTTTTGGAAATTAAAATGTAGTCATGGGGAGAAGGGCATAATTTGATCCCCAATAAAAACAAACAGCCCAGTATATTAAGGGGTAACAATTTGAACAGATACCTTACAAATGAAAATGTAGAAATGAATGGTTAATTAACACAAAAAAAGATTGCCAACATTATTAATTAGGAAAATTCAAAACAAAACCACAAAAAGGACATTACTTACACATTGGAATGGATAAAATTTTAAATTCTGACAATACAGAGTGGTAATGAGACTGTGTTATGAATGCAACCCTCATACATTGTTGATGGGATGCAAAATGGTCCAGCACTTTGGAAAATCATTTGACAAATTCTTACTATATGATGCAGTAAATCTATTCCTAGGAGTTTAAATAAAGAAATGGAAATCTACACACACACACACACACACAATCCAAACAAACAAATAAACAAATGAAAAAAAAAAAACAACTTTTACATGAATGTTCAGAGCAGCTTTCTTCATAATAGCCAAAACTAGAAGTAATCAATTGTACATTTGATGAGGGAATAGAAAGGAAGCTAAGGGCAAAGCATAAGCTGACACCTCAAAATTCATGCCCCACTCCCAGATGGGGTATGTGTGACATTCCTCAGGGACTCCTACCTGCTCTACAGCTAATGGAAGGAAAAACAAATGGTTAACTTAGAGATTGTAGTCCTGCTGGACATGAGTCTCCCACAGTTCACAAATGTTTTAGTGATTTACAAGACAAAAAAACGTTCTTATCAATAACTTAACTTCCAGAAGGAAACTCCCAACTATCTTAATGTTAATGATTTACTTGAGGGACAAACAACCTTAACTTGACAATGGAAAGGCCTCCAAAATCTTCTAGGTCCTCTTTAGCATATAAAAGTTCTTTTGAAAACCTCCCTTTTTCCTTACCTCCCCCAACTCCCAAGTATATGCTAAGTCCCCTCTCAGAGTTTGGTGTAGCAGCTCTTTCTGTCCATGGGTCTTGTCCCAGTGCTTTAATAAAATAACCATTTTGCAACACAGACATCTCGAGAATTCTTTCTTGGCCATCAGTTTTGGACCTCACCCTACCACCAACTCACCTACATTCCAAAACTACATTATATTTATACAGTATAATGCTACTTAGCCACAAAAGATACTAACCATCAATGTTCATAATATTGAATAATTATGAGTCTCAAAAACATGATGCTGAGGAAAAGAAATCAGATACAAAATAATACTTTTTATAATACGAAGTTCTAAATGGACCAAATTAATCCATATATTAAAAAATCATATTATTTGTTAACTGTATAGGCATAAAGAAAGCTGATTGCCAAGAGCTAGGATTGTTTCACTGTTTACACAAATGTATACATATATCAAAATATGGGGAATGCAGTGGTTAAAATGGATGAACTTTTTGTGTTCTAATTATATTTCATAAAGTTGAAAAATATATTATGGAATTTTAAGAAGCATCAAAGAATAAGAATATAACTGAAGGCAAATGATAATTTATTAATTTCGGTTTAATCAGAGTTTAATTGATGGCTATGCAGTTTGAGTATTTCATACCTCATTAGAATATATAATTCTTATATTGCGCACATGCTACATGTTAAATATGTTCTGTTGCTGAATATGATGTTGGAAAGATGTTAGGTTTCAAAACCAACAGCCAAGAAAGAATTCTTGAGATGCCTCTGGTGAAAAAAGTTTTTTTTAAATATTTTATTCATTTATTTGATAAAGAAGGAGAACAAGAGAGCAAGAGCAGGGGGAGGGGCAGAGGGAAAAGGAGAAGCAGACTCCCCACTGAGCAGGGAGCCAGATGCAGGGCTCCACCCCAGGACTGTGGGATCATGACCTGAGCGGAAGGCAGAACCTTCACCAACTGAGCCACCCAAGCACCCCAAAAACGTGGTTTTATTTAAGCACAGGAACAGGACCTGTAGGTAGAAAAAGCTGCATGAGTCATGAGAGTCATGAGGAGTCACGAGGAGTCAAAAGAGTTATGAGGAATAGCTCATTATATACTTTCAAGCTGGGAGGGAGTTAGGGATAGCATAAGTTTCTAAGTAATTTTAGAAGCAAGGTTTCCAGGATCTTGAGGGGCTAGGTATTGTTGGGAAAAGGTCATTTATTACTGTCTAATAATAGAGTCATGAGGCCCTTCAGATCTATATCAATGGATTATATGCTTGGGGGATAATTGCCAACATATATCTTGTGGGGTAAAGGTAAAGGAAATTTCCAAAGAAATTTTGTTAGGTTAAAGTAGACTTACAGGGCCCTGGAGGTTGGGCTAAGATTGCCTTTTGCCCTTAGGAAAGTATTAATATTGAGGTAATTGTGTTTCTAGAGGAATGTTACTTTGCCTGTTTCAAGGACTTATCAATATGCTGTAGGTAGTAAGGGAATTTAATAATTTTTCTTCTGCTTTTGTTTCCCACATCAAATATACAGGGGGAAAAAAGATAAGTACAGCCCTAGTTCTCGTGTTCCAGTGGGGAACACTTTATGATAATAACCTAAAGAAGAAAATTTCAGAATGTTAGAAACATTATAAAGAAAACAAAATAAGGTGATAAAATAATGACTTGGGGACTCATGGCTACTTAAGGTACTTAAGATGTTGCAGAAGTTCTGAAGCGACCAAGAAACTCAAGCGGCATGTGGAGAGCTGGGACAACACAGCTTTATTTATTTATTTATTTATTTATTTATTTGTTTTAAAGACTTTTATTGCAGTTTTTTTTTTTAATTTTTATTTTTTATAAACAAATTTTTATCCCCAGGGGTACATGTCTGTGAATCGCCAGGTTTACACACTTCACAGCACTAACCATAGCACATACCCTCCCCAATGTCCATTACCCCACCCCCCTTTCCCGACCCCCTCCCCCCACCAACCCTCAGTTTGTTTTGTGAGATTAAGAGTCACTTATGGTTTGTCTCCCTCCCAATCCCATCTTGTTTCTTTTCTTCTTTTTCTGCCCCCCTAGTCCCCCATGTTGCATCTCCACTTCCTCATATCAGGGATATCATATGATAGTTGTCTTTCTCTGATTGACTTATTTCACTAAGCATGAT
>PISX010033493.1:0-15017 GCA_004024625.1 Mellivora capensis | reverse complement strand
CCAAACTATGGAAAGAGCCTAGATGTCCATCAACAGATGAATGGATAAAGAAGATGTGGTATATATACACAATGGAATACTATGCAGCCATCAAAAGAAATGAAATCTTGCCATTTGCAACGATGTGGATGGAACTAGAGGGTATCATGCTTAGTGAAATAAGTCAATCAGAGAAAGACAACTATCATATGATCTCCCTATATGAGGAAGTGGAGATGCAACATGGGGGGTTGGGTGGGTAGGAAAAGAATAAAAGAAACAAAATGGGATTGGGAGGGAGACAAACCATAAGTGACTCTTAATCTCACAAAACAAATTGAGGGTTGCTAGGGGGAGGGTGGTGGGGTTATGGACATTGGGGAGGGTATGTGCTATGGTTAGTGCTGTGAAGTGTGTAAACCTGGCGATTCACATACATGTACCCCTGGGGATAAAAATACTTTATATGTTTATAAAAAATAAAAAAAATTTTTTAAAAAAGAAAAAAGAAAAGGCTGGTGAAGATTCCATGCATATACAATTCAAGAAATGCAAAAATTATGTGGAAGATGGGAATTACATACAATGGTTTAGGAAAGAATTTCTGAGGTGGTAAAATGTACTATAGTTTGATGATGCTGATATCACACAACTATACATAAGATACATCAAGCCATAGTTTTTAAATTGATGAGTTTTATAGTATATTACACATTCTACTCTTCAAAAGATACTGTTATCAAATTTAATGACAGTATACCTTAGTAAAGCAGAGAAAAGAAAATAGAGACCAAGACAGAAGGTAAAAGAGGGAGAGAGAAAGGAAGGGCCATGGCAATGTTATTCGCAGAGGCTAAAACCCAATTATATTTCTTTCCTTTACAATAATAGTGAAAAAAATATTCTATCCTTTTTCTAAGATATCTAAAGTTTACAATTTAATGAAATATGTCCTTGCCATTTGCTACAATGAGTGTTCAATGTTACCAGTATTCTTTTCTTAAATTAAAAAAAAAAATTTTTAAAGACTTTTATTGATTTACTTGACAAAGAGAGGGGCAGTGAGAGAGAGAACACAAGCAGATAAAGTGGTAGAGAGAGAAGCAGCCTTCCCGCGAAGCAGGGAGCCTGATGCAGGGCTCAATTCTAGGACTCTGGAATCATGACTGGAGCTGAAGGCAGACACTTAATAACTGAGCCACCCAGGCGCCCCCTGGACCAATATTCTTAACTGCCCATTCCAGTATTTTTATCTAAAACCACATATATTTAGGGGCACTTGGATGGCACAGTTAGGCAAGTATCTGACTCTTGGTTTTGGCTCAGGTTGTGATCTCAGGGTTGTGAGATCAAGCGCTACATTGGTCTCTGGGCTCAGCACAGAGTCAGCTTGAGATTCTCTCTCCCCTTCCCTGTACCTCCTGCTTGTGCTCTCTCTCATATAAATCAATTCATTAGAAAAAATACACATGCATTTAGTAATTGCTGCCTTACTGGATATAGTTGACCACTCTTTTTATAAAACACTTTCTTGGCTTTCAAAACACAGCAATATTCTGGTTCTCTTTCAATTTCTTTCTTAAAAGCTGATTTCTGCTATGTTGACTATGTTACAACTTTTTCCCCCTCTATCCTTAACTCTTTTAAAATATTCTGTGTTATCACATTTATAGCCCAGCTTTACATTTTCCCTCATTTTGAAAATGTGATGTCGCTCAAACAATTTTTCCAATTCTTTCCTATCCAGCAAAATATATAATCCCACTAATTTTAAATTCAGATCATAGATCTACTGTTGGAAAGTACATTAATTGCTCTCAATATGTGTTCTTCCTTTTCTACTTAGTAATAAAACCCTTGCTTGATATTTAGCTTGGCACATACCACCTAGAAAAATGAATATATTTCCAAGCCTCCTTTGCATGCACATGTGGCTCACTGATTCCATTCTGGCAAGTGGAATGTAAGTGGGAGTGGTATGTATAAATCTAGTGACATGACACATCCTGTTTCTGACTTCCTTCTGACTGGCAGAAGACATATAAGATCATGAGATCACACTGGGAATGAAATCAATGCATGACAGTACAAGAAGATAGAAAAGGTCTGGGTCCTTTATATCGTATAACACCAAATCGTCCTTGAATTGACCACTTCAAATAATTATTTACTGAGAGAGAATTAGCTGCTATCAAAAACTCTTATTTTAGAACTGTCTGATCCTCACAGCTAATCCAATCCTAGTAGTATTCTAGTTCTCAGGTACCTTCAAAAGCAGACTATTGTCCAACAAATAAAATATAAATGCTTAGTCTGTTTTGGGTCCATCATAATAGGGTCTACATCTATTTTTCAAACTATCTTTCAGTGCTCCCTCTTTTGAAATTAAGCTTTGATTTTTTTGTATATATGTATACATGTGTATATTTTGTGTATATATGTATACATATATAAACGTGTATGTTTCCTCTAAAGGTGCCCTGTAAACTCACTGCTTAGTAACTGCGATTCTGTTCTCTTTACAGATGTCCAGATATCAATGACTGACTTTAACAATCTCTAAGCACCCTTCATTCATCTTTGCAGATCCAGTAATCTCTTTTGTTTAATTCACTGTGGATTTCTACCTGTACCTCCATTATCATGCTAACATTCAATGCCTTATTTATAATTATTCGGAGATCTCTCTTTTCACAGCGATCTGTTTTATGTATCAGTGTCCATGTGAATCAATCTCACATTAGAGACTGAGTAACAATTATTTTACAAAAAAACTATAAAATTAACATGTATTGAGCAACTGAATTCTTAAAACTGTTCAGTTTATCAGGCATTACTGACCATTTGCTTTTTTCTCACTGAATTAACTTTTGACTAAAACTCCTCTGAATTTTCTATTATTTCAACTGATACAACATCATGAATTGACTCCATTTTTTGGTGCATAACTGTGTCAGTTATTCAAGCTGAAATGTGTTACTTCTACTTTATCACTAAACATCATTTTAATACTAAGTTTTTCCATTTGTAAAACTAATAATTAAGTGACAGGGTACAAAGTACAAAGTACTAGATATTAAGATGGGCTTGGGAGAAAGATTCTATGAGTAAAAATCCTTATTCTAAAATTTCCTGTCTATAAAGAAATGATACTTCATAGGGTTGTTTTTATTTTATTTTTAAAGATTTTATTTATTTGTCAGAGAGAGAGCATGCAAGCAGGCAGAGTGAGAAGCAGGCTCTCAGCTGAGCAAGGAGCCGGATGAGGAACTTGAACATGGGACCCAGGGATCGTGACCTGAACCGAAGGTAGATGAAAGAAGATGCTTAACTGACTGAGCCACCTACACATCCCTAGAGGGTTGTTTTTAAAGAATAGACTGTTCACTGAATGTTATGTAATTAAATATTTTAAGGAGTTAGGTGATTAAATTTAAATTACATAAGATCGCTAAAATTCATAGAAAGGGTCTGGCCCAGAACAAGTACTGAAGAAATGGTTACAATTAGTTTTGGCAACATTAAAGAATTTGAAAGTACAAAAACATTTTTAGAGGAATATTAAAATTACCTGCATCCCCATCATTCTTTGATTTTTTTTTCTTTAAAGTTTAATACACTTAATTCCAGTCCTTTTTTTAAAATTTATTTATTTGTCAGAGAGAGAGGGAGAGAGAGAGAGCGAGCGAGCACAGGCAGACAGAGTGGCAGGCAGAGGCAGAGGGAGAAGCAGGCTCCCTGTCGAGCAAGGAGCCCGATGTGGGACTCGATCCCAGGACGCTGGGATCATGACCTGAGCCGAAGGCAGCCGCTTAACCAACTGAGCCACCCAGGTGTCCCTCCAGTCCTTTTTTTAAAATCATAAAATAACTATGGATTTAAAAAATATGTAATATAAAAATTACTTGATTTTATGTATCCTATGAATTTTATACATGGGCAAACTTCTCCATGAATTAAGTAATCTTTAAGCTTCAAATCTCCAAACTTCATTTATTGTTGACTATTATACTTCTTAAAAAACTTTAAATTTCTTAAGTTTTCCTAAAAATATGAAAATATCATAAAGTGCCTGGGTGGCTCAGTCAGTTAAGCATCTGCCTTCAGCTCAGGTCATGATCCTAGGGTTCTGAGATTGAGCCCCAAAGCAGGCTCCCTGCTCAGTGAGGAGTCTGCTTCTCCCTCTTCCTTTGCCCCTCCACCTGCTTGTGCGCTCTCTCTCTCTCAATAAGTAAAATCTTTAAAAGAATAAAAAATTATGAAAATATCTCTAAAGTTTAAGTCATTTTCTAAATAAAAAATTGTTTAATCCTTTGTAATCTATTGTTGGAAGGAAAAATATTGGTGTGATCAAATGTTATTAAATGGAATATACTAAAAAATTACAGTTGGACAGTAAACTTTTCTTATAGCTAGTAAGAAATAGAAAATTATTAAACTCAGTGGCATTTTATTTATTGACTTTATGCCATCTTTAAAAATCAGTTTGTAGAGAAAAACTGTAAATTGTAGAATGAGAATACACTAAAATGGAAATATTTGATTGCAAAAACAAATCAGCATCAGGAAAAAAAATTATTTCAAAAAAATTCAGAAAAATTACATTTACTATTAATTAATACATACTACTATTTAATGTAATATAGTAATTAATGTATTTCCAAACCTGGAAGAAACAGGGATGTCTTCCTAGCACCTAGAAGCACAACTTCTTTTTAACTTTCTTTTTTTTTTTTTTTAATTTACTTGTCAGAGAGAGAGGGAGAGAGAATGAGCGAGCACAGGCAGACAGAGTGGCAGACAGAGGCAGAGGGAGAAGCAGGCTCCCTGCCGAGCAAGGAGCCCGATGTGGGACTCGATCCCAGGATGCTGGGATCATGACCTGAGCCGAAGGCAGCCGCTTAACCAACTGAGCCACCCAGGCATCCCTCTTTTTAACTTTCTGCCTAGAATTACAAAATCAAAGTCAGCACATAATAGATTTGATTAGAACTTTATACAATGACAAAGACTGAAACAGTCAGTGGCTTCCAACTAGGCAATACTAGGCTGTAAAGTAAATGATGGTATCAAATTTTAAGGAACTATGTGTCCATGAAAATATCAGAATCAAACTGACAGTGTCTTCACTGAGCAGCGTTCACCTAAGCACCCTCCAACAGAAAGAATTTCAATGCTTACAGATGTAAAGATTCAAAATTCTGGACAAGTATTTCCCTTTTATGAAAATTATATTTATAAGCTTTATAATGTGTTGTTACTACATTTTGAGACAATCAGTGTATATTTTCTTCAGTAAAATATAATTTCTGTGAGTGTACAATTTTTGTCTGTTTTGTTAACTGCCAAATTCCCAGTGTCCAAACTAGGTTCTGACCTCCATTATGTTCTCAGTGGGTATGTGTTGACTGTTGACTGACTGAAAGAAAGAATTCTACACACATGTCAAGGGTGGTTGATTGTTTTTACAAGGAGACAATACACTGATCTGCTTTCATTAATATTTCAATTTGGTTGATAATAACATTTCTCAATGGCCATGATATGAGAAAGGCAATATGAATGTACCCTTAAAAAATGTCAGGCTTATACTAAATAGCTAAATAAACATTTATTTCTAATCTCTCAGAACAGATAGTTAAAATGATCCCTAAATAATGCTAAAACTATTGAAAAATGAAAGCTTCTGAAGTCCAGGGTTATCATGAGTAAAGAAATGAAAACTACTATAATGGATATTTCTTAAATAATAGTTTGGCAAATACTTAAAATATTAATAATAGCCAGTAACAGGAGGTGAGAAAACTGGTTTTCTCTTAGACTGCTGGCGTGAATTTTATGAGTACAAACTTCTTGAATATCAGTTGGACAATTACTTTATATATATATGCATATGTATTTATACACACACATACACACACTAAGATATTGATTGCAGCATACCTGTTACATTAAAATTTGTAACAAACCCAATAATAATTTCAACTGTACTGATTACATATGTATAACAAAGTATTAAACATCTGGGAGAAAATAGAGTGTGAATTATGTGTGTGATTACCTGGAAAATATAAATAGCAGATTTCAGAAAAATATATATTATAAATTCCTTTTTGGGAGAATATATGTGTACATGCATAAAAATACATGCACACATGCATATATATATGTATATATTTATTTTTATTATGTTTCATACATATATTGGTATGTATGGATGCATGTGTGAGATACATGTGCATATCCATTCACACATATATTTGAGTATGTGTTTTTGTTTACTTAAATAGGTGCTCATTAGAAAGCTGTTGCCTCTGGAAATCGAATGAGGAAAGATATGCATGTAAGTCATTTTTACAAAAAAAATTCTAGTTATAAATGAAAAACTTTAAAAAAAAGACTGACTTGAATATGAAGTCCCATTATGAAGAACAAAGAAAAGGCAAAATCAATTTATCAACTACTCAATTATTTTATGTTAGTTGGCCTGACCTTATCAAGATAGAAAGAGAACGGAAAAAATATGTATAAATGATCTTCTACTTTTGTATTTATACTTCCATTTGAATTTCCACAAACTCAATTGTAGAAATAGTAGTTTTATTTAAGAAGTAAACTTCTTTGCTGTCTGTCCTCTTTTAAACAATCTCGAACTTACAGAAACATTGAATGAATAGTAAAAATAAGTTTCGAACCACTTGAAAGTATTTGCTGATCTGATGTCTTATCTTTCTACTTGCTTCAGTTTGTATTTTTTATGACCACAGACATTTTCCTATATAACTAAGATACACTGTCAGATCAGCTAATTAATATAAATCCCATCTGATCCTATGATGAACTCATGTCTCAGGAATGCCTTTTAGAGTAAAAGGTTCCAGCTGAGAATTATAGTGAACATTATAGCCTCGTTTCTTCAGTTTTATTCAGTCTGGGTGAGTTGATCAGTCCTTATCTTGATTTTTATGAATTAGATATTTTGAAGATAATAGGGTATTTGTAAAATGTCCCTCAAGTCACATTTGCCTGATGTTTCATAAGCACTAGATTCAAGTTATGTATTTTATACAGGAATATCAGAGGAAGAGCATTCCAAATGTTGCTGTATCCTCATTGCATCCTATGCGTTGGCACAGCATGTCATTTTGCTCTGTTACTCATGAACTTCATGTTGCTAACCTTATGAAGGTATTTACTGTTTGCCAGACTTCTCCACTATACAGTATGTCTTCCCATCACAATTAATAAGTATTTTTCTGGGAGGTGTACTGTAATTATGTAATTCTTCATACTTCACTAAAATTTCAAACTGTTCCAGATTTGGGAAGGGAAATTCTATTATTTTGTGTCCTTTTATAATATTCTTTTTTATTAAGCATTCTTTCTGGCAGAAGATATTCTACATTCTTTTATATTTTCTTTGCCCCAGCCCATGAATCATCAATTCTCCAATTGGTTCTGTTTTGTTTTTGTTTTGAGGGAAAAATGTTAAGTAGAAACCAGGATACAGGTACTAGATGTGCTGATTTTTATTCCATGCCCCAAGCCATCTCAGGGATATAATTAGGCTGTACATGTATGCATCCGTGCACACATACACTCACTCATATTAATATCTATATTTCTACATCTATCTTTATATGTTAAAAGCCATGACTTTACACTGAAATACTCCATTTAGATCTAAACTATAAGGTTCATTCTAGTTTTTCCTCTTTTTGAGTTTCTTCTCCCAAACTCAGTTTTCCTCACTGCATGTAGGTTTTTGCACTTCATCTCAAGATGTCCTCCTCGCCCAACTTGAGCTCTGTCATCCCATAACAGGGAGCTCCCCTTTGAGATTTGTTTTCTGACACCCCATACAAAGATGCCCCCATGCATGCACAGCCCTGTCACCATGATTATGCCCCAGGAGCTCACATTCACTGTTACCTTCCTCATTGCAACAGGCTCTGTTTGCCTTCTAGGTGAATGCCCTCCTCACTCTATTTAAACTCTCTTACTGAGCATGCCTTACTGATTAGGCCTATTGCACAGTTGCCCTACTTACCCTTTTTCTGTTACTCACTCTAAATGTCATGACCTCCACTGATCAGAGGTGGACATCCACTGACATCCCATGCCAGCCTAATCCTCTGCATATATATGCTCTTCTCACCCTTGCTCTTATTATAACTTCCCAACCCTAGCCTTTGCTGCTCTCCTGGAAACTTGCCTTTGATCATCTAGACTCTGACATTGCACTTTGAGTTCCCATCCACCTCCCTCTCCAAAATTCATGGTGGCTACCATTCTTGCTTTGTTGCACCTAATAGTTTTATGCCTCAGTTTCTCAGGCAAGGAAGGTAAGAAAGCAAATAAGAAAAAGAGAAAGATGAAGATGAAGACTGAATCTTCAACTCATCATTCTTTGTACTACCATTTCTAAGAAAGTTGATATAGGCTTCTCTGTTTTCCAGGAGCCCATTTGTCTCTTCAATAAATATATACTGAGCTTTAACACTTGCACAACATTTTACATTAGCCTTTAAATTTATGCATCTGTTCATTGAACAAAACTATTTCCCTCAGATACAATATTTAGACTCTCATGTTAAACTCAAAAATTCAGTAGCTAATATACTGAGATTAAGATGTGCTATTTCATTGATAACTAATCACTATGAATAATATTACATTAACATCCATTCATTGTATTTCCCTTTGCCTTGAATATGTACATATTTTTAAAAAATCAGTTGTTAGTAATTTGAAGCTAATTGTGAGATAGAAGCCATTTGAAATAATATGATTTCTTACATATCCTTTCATTGAACAACTTTTTCTTTTACATTAAAATTGACTTTAAACATCATGATAGTAATTTTATATATATAGATAGATAGATTTTTTATATATATATTATATATATATTATATAGATAGATAGATATCTATATATATATATATGTATACATATATATGTGTGTATATATATATAGCACTGTACACCAGCAATGATAACAGAATTTACACACTAACCTTATTTAGTAGGTGTTATCATCACAATTATCATCACAATTAACATATGTGAAATCCAAAGTGTTAAGGTTAAGTGGTTTTTCTAAGCTCACTGATCTTGTAGCAAGGGGGCATGGAATTAAACCTGAGTTGTTATAGTTACTTATTTGATATTCCTAATCTTTATTTTTCGTGTTCTGACACCCAACCCAATTCTCATCAGAAACACTATTCCATCACTTTATTATATACCTAAAACATAGAAAATGGCATTCATAATTTATTTTATAGGTAGCTCCTCCCACGGTTTTAGAGCTTTCACTGTGTACCCCTACCTCTGTGATTTCTGTCAATTCATTTTTATTCTTGCAGACCTAGGACAGGAATCACCACTTCATTTTGAAAACCAGTACTTACCACTTGCCTCCCTTTGGACTGGTAAATTATACTTCCTATATATTTAAGTGTAAAATATTCCAATAAAGTTGAATCTTTTAAATGTATTTATTATTGTTTTTATAAATTATCTTTTTATATTCTTTGTAAATCTACAATATGATCCTTATTATTTTGAGGTAATTTCCAATTCACCTTAACCTTGTCTAGGTTAAGCCAATGACAGTGTTTTAGAAAGAGTAGATGGTTATTCACCGTAGAGTAAAAAATGAATTGGTTTAATTTTTGGAGGGACACAGTCTCTAAACCTGTACAACAGAGTGGTTATTCCATAAGATTTAATATTAGCAGTTAGAAGAAAATGTTTGCTCCAAGATAAATGTTACTGATATAGTTTAGATTATAGTTAGCTACAAAGAGTGAATGTCTTGCTCATTTTCTTCTTAGCATTTTGACACACATATTCTGTATCTGAGGACCATACTTCCTCTTTTTGGACTACTACTTGAAAGAGAGAAATCAACCCTGTGGGTGAATCAGTTTTTGTGTAGTGTAGAATACAAAATAGTCTATGGTGTGTGATAAATGCTAATGTGAAATTGAGCTATTAATGCACATAAAAATGACATCATGATGCATTAAATCTGTGTTCACTCCACTCCAGAACAATTAACTTGTCCTTTGCTTGTGAACACACTCCAGAACATTAACTTGTCCTTGGTATATCAGATTCAGGAAAAGAATACCAGCTTGAAGGAGTAAAAAATATTCCAAAATAGGGGCACCTGTGGTTTAGTTGGTGAAGCATCTGCCTTAGGCTCAGACCATGATCCTGGGGTCTTGAGATCCAGCCCTAAATCCTCTACCTGCTCAGCAGGGAGCCTGCTTCTCCCCCTTTCACCCCTCTATCCTTCCCCTCTCCCCCACTCCGCTCATGCTCTATTTCTCTCTCCAATAAATAAAATATTTTTAAAAATTATAAAGTAATAATAGACTACACTGATGATCCATATGGGTGGCCAGACTGCTTCAAATATTTTCTCAAGTGACTCTATGTCTTCATGATCAAGAAAATCCCCATTTGTTTACATATATCTCAAAGGAATTTTTTTTTACAACCTCGATTAGAAATTGTTCTAATAAGCACTGTAGCAACAACAGATATCTGTCTCCATGCAATTTTTCAAGTAAGTGCAGAAAATATGATAATATTGTTGATAGCAATGTAATATACAGTAATTTGTATTCTATATGCATAGGCTATTCATATATGGAAGTTGATATATATATTTGGCATTTCAGTTTCTGTATGTCACTGGATTTTCAATATGAACAACACCTTCACTTCTTTTTGAATTTACCTTTTTCCTTCTGAAGTAATAAATGCTGTTTATGGGTTTGCTTCAAAATGACAATGACATATTAATGAAAGTGAGGTTCTGTATGTATAATTATATACCATGTAGGTATCTTATTTATACTGCTTACATAGACACATTTTTAAATATTTGACATTAATTTTAGGATTAGGATGATCATCTTTTTACATTCTGAAATAAACATGTTTTAGCCACAACTGGCCTAGAAACAGACCTATACAGCCTATTCCTGTGTACAGATCACTTCTAAGATTAAGAAATAAGATTTGTAGAAATCTCTTATACCAGATTATATAAAAGAGATTAACTGAAGGAAGGTATATGAGATATTCTGGATTAGCAGTTCTCAAATCTTGGTATTTGGGCCAGCAATGCATAACCCATGAGCTTGTTAGAAATGCAAATTCATGGGCCACATCCCAAAAGACTGAATTAGAATCTCTGGGAATGGGACTTAGAAAATTGTTTTAGTAAGCTTTCCATGTTATTCTGTTTAACATTAAAGTTTGAGAAACAGCAGCAAAAATCAATCTACCTAATCTCATCTAACAATGATTAAATAAAATATAGATGAATATTTTAATATCTAAATAAATATTCATATATAAATGTCAATGCTAGATCTAAATGTATGGCTCTAGTTGCTGGGTCATTTGTGTGCTCTAGGTCATATAATAATGGGGGTTATCTCTTGGGAAGATAAAAGATGAGTGTCAGTGATAGCACCAAATCATGTTGGGGGAAACATGGAGCACATATGTTTCTCATGACCAGGAGTCTAACAGTAACTGGGGAGAGGGCATCAGTGATAAGCTGTAAAAAATTCAGGCTCTCATAGTATTAAAGATGAGAATCAAAGGATCACATATAAGAATGGCCCTGTTACTAATGAATCTCCTGTAATTTTTCTCAGGAAACACAAACAAATATAACCACTTGTTTATAAGAAAACCTTGTAAAATAGCTATTTAAAAATTTTAAGGACAATCTGTATATTACTTAGAAATGTTTAAAGCATTCACTAAGCTTTTACATTTATCTTTATTATATTTTTAAAGAATTTGTGTTTTTAGAGCAATTTTAGGTTCACAGCAAAACTGAGAAGCTATGGCGATTTCTATACTCCTTGCCCCACACATGCATAATTTCCCTCATTATCAACATCCCTCACCAGAGTGACACATTTATTACTACTGGTGAACCTACATTCTCAAAGTCCATAGTTTGCCTTAGGATTCACTCCTGGTATTGTACATTCTATGGATCTGGACAAGTACATAATGACATGTATCCATCATTATAGTATCATACAATAATCTAATTAAAACCTGTTTCCAACGTTACCTAGTTCTGCTTCTTTTTTCTTCATGTCTTTAAGTGAGTTATATAACAATTAACTATAATTAGTTTGTAGGGGCCTGCATTTCATCTTGGATTTTCCTAATATCCTGATTGATGTCTTTACTATTATTATTGCTGTTTGCTTTTTAAAGTTCCCTCTTTGAGATGCACAATCCTATGGGTTTTAGGAAATACATATGCTATTTGTACCATTGAGCAGTTCCATTGCCCTAAATATTCCATTGGGCAACCCCTTTTTAGTCACATATTTCTCCTTCCACAACCCCTGATAGGTATTTGTCCCAATGATTTTGTTTTCCATAATCATGTATAGATGGAATCATACAATGTGCAGGCTTTTGGATCCTTGAAAATGCTTTTAAAATTCATCCATGTTGATGCATGAAACAATAGTTCATTTCTTCTATTCCTGCACAGTATTATATCATATGAATAGACAAAGAGTATTTCCCTGCTGAAGGGCAAATGAGTTGTTTCCAGTTTCTGGCGAATTTGAATAAATCTTCTATAAACTTCAATATACAGGCTTTTGTTTGAACATAAGTATTCAATTTGCTTGGGTAAATATCTAGAAGCGATATAATTGGTTCAAATGGTAAATGACTTTTCAACTTTTAAAAAAAAAACTGCTCAACTGTTTTTCAAAGTGACCATAACAATTTACATTCTAAGCAGCAGTGAATGAGAGTTCCTGTTACCCTTCATTCTCTGTGATATTTGGTATTCTTAAGATTTTTCCTATTTGCATTGTTGATCTTTATTTTAGCTATTCTAATAGATGTATGGTATTATTCTGTGCTTTTAACTTTCATTTCCTTAATGACTGATGTTGGGCATTTTTTTCATATGCTTGTCAACTATTTTTTATTCATCAAAGATTGTGTTCCATCTTTGACCACTAAGTTTGGAGATTTTTTTTTTAAGATTTTAAGAGTTCTTTAAATGTTACAAATATATAACTTTATCATATTTTTCTGACTGAAGAGTCTTTTTTATCTTTTATTTTAGAGCTAGTCTGCTGACACCGAATTTCTGTTGTTTCTTCCCCTCCTTAATTTTAAAGGATATTTTCACTGGATACAGAATTCTGAGGTGAATATGATAAGCCGTGATGGTGCTTCCCACTTTCTGTGTCTTCAGTCTTCTTAGATCAGTAGTTTGTGGTCTTAATTTTGGTAAAATCTGACCATTATTTCCTCAAAAATATCTTCTTCCCCCTCTTTTCTCACTTCTCTTTCTGGGATTCTGATCAGACCCATGTTAGTTTGATAACTGTTTGAGAAATCTAGATAGTTCATTCTGTTTTACTGACTTATTTTTCTTTGCATATTATTTTGGATATTTTCCAGTGGTTTATCTTCAATTGTATTGTTTGTTTTCTCACCTGCATCAAGTCTTCTGACACGCCCATCAGAAATATTCTTCATTTCCACATCACTGTTTTTTTATTTCTAGCATTTCCATATGCTTCTTTCGTATGGTTTCCTTCTGTCTGATGAAATTAACTATTTCCTCATGCATGTGCTTACCTTTGAATCGGAGCCTTTAACACATTAATCATGGTTTTTTAAAATTCCCTAAGTGTTTAAACATCTGTGTCTAAGATTCTTGCTTACACTGTTTTTTGCCTTTCGTATCCCTTGTAATGTTCTTATTGAAATTCAACATGTTTTTCAAAGTGATAAATACTGAGATAAACACTTATCTACTTAGAGATGAACTCATCCTTTTTTCAGCTATGTCTTAATGTGGGGATTTGTGTTAATCTAATTAGGAACTGCATGAGTTTTAAGTATCTGTTTTTGTGCTCATCCTCAGTGCCCCAGAGTGATACCTTACATTTCTCTAGTGATATGTTGTGCTCATGATGTGGAGTAACCTAAATCAGAGGATTCATCTCACTAAATGCTCTCTGCATCATTTTGGTTTTCTCCTCTAGACGTTATATCTTTCCTTTGTGTTTCTCTGCCAAAGGAGCTATCTCTTACAGTAACTTCAGCTGTTGATATCTTATTTTTACTTGATTCTTACTAGTGTGGCTGTGAGGACATATAAGCATGTTTTCTAAAACCCTCTCACGTGTAAAACCTGAGTCATGGGTAGGTACTATGCAAATGGGTAAATGTCTAGGAGCATCTTTCCCCTCAGGTATCCTTGACCTTACTCCAAATTAATGCAAGTCTGGACCTAATATCCCTGCTCTTCCCCAGGAACAGATATTCCCCACCTTGCCCCTTATTTGTCTCTCCTAACTGCAATGGGTTTTCCACGAGTGCTCTATGTCTACATTTTTTATGTATTGTGTTTTGTCTTACTCCCTATGGATTAAGGTTTTCTATAGAAGTGTTCTATGTATAGTTTCTGCAGGGCCTTCTGTCCCCTTCTCCCAGCCCAGCACCACAGGGAGATTTTTCAGTAGTCTCTCTACCTTCCCCATGAGTGAGTGGTGGGGGTCCTGGAGAAAAAGCAACAGGGTAATTACTCCCCCGTATTTGCTCGCCTTTAAGAGTTTTACACCCTTATGCTACTCCACATTAATTTTCAGCAATTTGTTAAAAATTTTCTGTCCAAAACTTCTTACCATTGAAACGGTATCTGGTATATGCCCCAGGCAAACAAATGCTCAGGTCCTGTTTTTTTCCTTCAGATTGTTGGGAAAGGTCATTGAAAAAATGTGACCTCCAGTTACCCATGAGCTGGATCTAGTAATTCCAAGGCTCCTCACTTCCTCTCCTGTCCTTGGAATGTGAGTTCTGCTTGCCTTTCCTACTCCCAGAGGCTGCTCCAAGGACATAGCCTTGAGATAGCCATGTGGGGTGGAGAACAGCTGCATGATCTACATGATGACTCTAGTTAATGCCTCTGCATAAACTTTTAAGATGTGGTGGACAGGTGCAAGGGT
>PISX010033492.1:0-15028 GCA_004024625.1 Mellivora capensis | reverse complement strand
GAAGACATACAAATGGCTATCAGACACATGAAAAAATGTTCATCATCACTAGCCATCAGGGAGATACAAATTAAAACCACATTGAGATACCACCTCACACCAGTTAGAATGGCCAAAATTAGCAAGACAGGAAACAACGTGTGTTGGAGAGGATGTGGAGAAAGGGGAACCCTCTTACACTGTTGGTGGGAATGCAAGTGGGTGCAGCCACTCTGGAGAACACTGTGGAGATTCCTCAGGAAGTTAAAAATAGAGCTTCCCTATGACCCTGCAATTGCGCTACTGGGTATTTACCCCAAAGATACAGATGTGGTGAAAAGAAGGGCCTTCTGTACCCCAATGTTTATAGCAGCAATGGCCACGGTTGCCAAACTGTGGAAAGAACCAAGATGCCCTTCCACGGATGAATGGATAAGGAAGATGTGGTCCATATACACTATGGAGTATTATGCCTCCATCAGAATGGATGAATACTCAACTTTTGTAGCAACATGGACGGGACTGGAAGAGTTTATGTTGAGTGAAATAAGTCAAGCAGAGAGAGTCAATTATCATGTGGTTTCACTTATTTGCGGAGCCTAAAAATAACATGGAGGACATGGGGAGATGGAGAGGAGAAGGGAGTTGAGGGAAATTGGGGGGGAGATGAACCATGAGAGACTATGGACTCTGAAAATCAACCTGAGGGTTTTGAAGGGGTGGGGGGTGGGAGGTTAGGGGAGCCTGGTGGTGGGTATTATGGAGGGCACGCATTGCATGGAGCACTGGGTGTGGTGTAAAACTATGAATTGTTATGCTGAAAAGAAATTTAAAAAATTAAAAAACAAACAAAAAAACCCAATCCTATCTGCCCTCAGTGCTGCAGTGTCACATGGACCGAGAGACCAAGCAGCTTGCACAGCAGCCTGGACCTGATGCAGAGCCTTCTGTCATTCTGGGTCTCACTCAAAATGAGCAGCTTTTTGGGTCACTCAATAAATGAACTGGAGTCCCACATCTAAATGAGGACTGTTTTGCCTCCAAAAGTCAAAGGAGGTCATGGGCATCATGCCTCATTCATGGCTGTTAGAGGGGTCATATACAACAAGTGAAAAGTTAGAAGGGACATCTCATCATGCTCCACAGAGCAGGACCCTAGAAACTTCACTGAGGTCAAAGGCCTCTGAATTTGTCTGATGTACTTCCCACCCTCTGACGGACTAACATCTTCCCAATAACTCTACAGTGGTTGCGGCTTCTTGTTCACGAGGTCCAATCATCAATCTCATGGGCTCCTGTGAGCATGGTCTCTTGTGTGGAAGGGAAAGGCAATCAAGTCCCTGGGAACTAAACCATGACACAGGGCTGGAGAGCTGATACACCTCTGTAGGACAGGAGAGGGTGTTGCTGGCCTGGCCAGCTGAAAGGAAACTGCTTCTGGTGGTTATTACCAACAGGTTGGAGGAGAGAGTGTTTTTCAGGCTGGTAGCAGTAGACTTGATTGAGGGGGACATGTTAATTTGTCCAAGCAATGAGGCTACATCTGGTGCAGGAGCACAGAGTCACCATCTGGGTAAACTTACGAGAACCCATAGTCATTATCCAGGATCCATCTGTTTTCTGCGCAGACTTAATAGGCGAGCTGGAGGGAGGAGGGGCTGGCCATCAGCACCCTGCACCTCTCAAGTCCTTGGTAGTGGCATTCATCTCTGCAGTCCCTCTAGATATGTGCCATAACTTACGGTTTTCTGTGAACTCCACTAGAGACGGTTCTAGTGGCTTCCACTTGGCTTTCTCACCTTAATAGTACTTATTAATACGCCATGGAATCAACACAGGGAAGCTGCTGGCTGCCAGGAAGGTCTTCCCAACGATGCAGTCCAGACCTGCAAAATAACCACAGGATAAATTTAGGGATCCACTGGGCTGACTCTGAGATCAGCCTTCGATTGTCTGATTTCCTTAAGCTTCTACTCTGAGTGCTGGACAACAGGGATGTTTCGGGTCTCCTGAAATTCCTGTCAACTCAGAGCTCATGTTCATAGTCTCTGAAAAGTCTGATTAGTTTCTTTTTTGCAATGCACAGTAACCGTGCAGAAGGCCAGAGGTTCCTTTGGGGCAGTTTGGGTGAAGGATTAACAGTAAAAAGTTTTGGCATTGTAGCACAGTCACCCCTCTTGGCCTTCCATCCACTCAAGGCGTTGTGGGTCTGAAAACTGGCTCAAGACTGAGGAGCCATTGCTCTCTGTTTCCAGGACTCAAGTTAAGGTCTGTTCACTCGACTAGCATTGCTCACACAGGTCGAGTATTGGACTTCCCATTTCTTTCCTTTCTAGAACACAGGGATCAAGTGCCGTTTACTGCGTTAGCTCTGCTGTCCATGATGGCCGCAGGTCCATACAATTCTGGTTGTGGGGTGCTTCCCCTGGGCCATGCCACCCCGATCCAACCAATTCTATTTTGTGCTGGTTTCCCTGTTATAAACACAGTTCCCACTGGAGAGTCTGGCTCACGGTGCAGAGCAATCACAGAACACTTCAAGGATGCGGCCTCCACTCACTAATGATTTCTCACAGTCCTGGTGGAAGTTCTGGGTTCTGGTCCTTCCTAGGGTGGGTCAGAATGTCTTCATGACAACTACACTCTGATCTCCCCGGCCTGCTGCAACAGATGAAATCTTTCTGTCCGCTGAAAATCCTTATGCTGAAATTCCAGTCCCTGGTGTGATGGTCTTGGGAGGAGGTCCTTGGGGAGACAATTAAATCAGGAGGGGGCAACCGTCATGGATGGGATTAGGGTCCTTCAGAAATACACTCCAGAAAACGAGGGAGAAAACTGGCAGTCTGCGACCTGGGCCCTTGCCAGAAGCTGACCATGTTGGCATCTGACCTCAGACCTCCAGACCCCGTGGCTGTGAGAAATAAATAAACCTCTTGTGATTATGGCCCCCAACCATGTTGCTTTGTCCACCAGCCCAAACTGCCTAAGAAACTCCCTGAGCTTTGAATCCCTGTCTTTGTAGGACACCAAGGCTGGCCTGGTGCTTTAGCTTTAATGAGTAAAAGCCACCTTTTGGGTTATGTTTCCACAAACCAACTGATCAGACAAAATGACCCAAAGCTGCCACATTAGATGCAGACTCTGCCTAGCAGGTCCGTCTCAGCAAATGTGTTTTGATCTGCCTTCCTGTTCCTTCTATCTTCAACCTCCAGCCCCAAGGCATTTGGGATTGCCTCCTTCAGGGTCGAACTTTTGGAGGAAAGTTGGCTTTCTGTCATGTTACTTTTTAATGGGACTTAACATAGGAGGCTATCTGTGGATTCAGCCAGGTTCAGAGGAGTCTGGCTGTTTGCTAGTGAGATCAGTACTCAGTGATATTAGTACATCGCTAATTAGCATATGCCAAATGCCTTGAGTAGGTTGGGTGACGTTCAAATGCAGCTTTGAGTTTGGATGAAATGTTAAAAGTGACCACATTTTCGTTTCTCCATGTCCTGAACATAGTAACTGTGGGAGCTCTTACTTTTATCTCATTCTGCTTATGCACTAGTCTCTCCTGGGCGTAGGGCATGTCCAAATTATTACTTCTTAATTTAAAGAAATCTGTTACTTGGAGTAAGTTAGTCACCTTCCTCTGTTCAGAGGTTAATAGAACCAGGGATCCACAAACACCGTCCTCACAGTATTCCCCACCCTTATCCCCAAGTTTCTGTTCCCTTCTCCACAAAACACTCCTCTTAGTATCTTTGTGTGTGTCTCTAAAGATGCTGCAGCCAGGTACAACATGGAGGCTCTGAGCATGTGCTTTTCCTCCATGTGAACAGTTCTGCGCCGGAAATCTCATTCTCTGCTTTCTCCTTTCCCTGTGCACTCTGGGGCTACTTATGTTGCTGTTAGACCTTTTTCCCACCTGGGGCTTTTCCTCTGCCACAGGTTCCATAGCAAGCACCAACTGCATCTGTCTCATCAGTTCACCAACAATAGAAAGTAAGTTGTTTCTAATTCCCTGCCACAACACACTGAGCCCGCTTTTGTGTCTCCCTATGGACGAATTTAAGACTATGTCTCAGATAGAGGCCCAGGAATGAGATAACTGGTCATGGGACACACACTTTGTGTCACTGAATGCTCCCTGGACTCCTTTCCAGAATGTTCTGTGATGTACACTCCCACAGAAGGGCTTGAAAGGTTTTTTCCTCCCACCTTGGCCAACACATGTTATTATGACCCCCTTATTAGTCACTTTGATGGATGTGAAGTGTATCTCATTATTTCAACATACATTTCCTGGCTTACTCATGGATTGAGCATCTTTTCATTGAGTGGATTTTTAATGTTCTTCTCTGGAAATTGCCAATCCGTGTCTTTTGTGGATTTTTAAAAATTGGGACCCCTTAGCTTTGTTGTTGCTGTCATGCTCATAGCTCATTTGTAAGAATTTTTGGATATAGGATGCCTGAGGGGCTCAGTCAGTGAAGCACCTGCCTTCAGCTCAGGTCACGATTCCAGAGTCCTGGGATCAAGCCCCGCATTGGAGTCCCTGGTCAGTGGGGAGCCTGCTTCTCCCTCTTCTTCTGACCCTCCCCCTGCTTGTGCTCAAGCTCTCTCTTTCTCTCTGTCAGATAAATAAAATCTTTAAAAAAAGAATTTTGGGATATGGTAAACTTTGATTTATTGTATTTTAGACATGTCTCAAAAATATAGAGGCTGTTTTATGTATGTGGTACCCTGTGTGTTGAAGTCTCTCTTATTCTGTGTGTTTATTGTTGATTAGAAATGCTTACATGTCTTGAATGTTTTTTTCTGTGTTTCTGATGTTTTTCCTATCCCTAGCTTAGTTTTATATTCTCTTCTTTCTTCTTTTGATCTTTAATCTATTTGCAGCCCAACTCTCTATCCAACAGCTGAATTAATAAATAAACATGGAAGAAGGAGAAAATCCCCCATACAGAAAAATTCAAACTAATGAATGCAGACAAAATGAGGGGAATAGAAAATCACCATTAGCACACACAGCGATATTGCTGCTGGCAATATCCATGGACAAATGCCAAATATTGATTAATTACTATGCTGGTTTTAACATATGTCCACAAATTATTTGATATTCCTCTTTCCAGGAGATGAAGCTTGATTTCCCTTCTGCTGAGTGTGGGCTAGAATTAATGACTCATTTCTAATAAATAGTGAACAGAAAGGGAAAAATAGTAATTCCAGTGAAGAAACAGCTGGGCACCAAAGTGTTGAAGGTTCATGTCACCAGTAATAAATCATGTGACCGAGCTAATGGAAGGACTCAGGCTCATCAACACTGTGGCATGCTTCCAAAAATCTATGCCTCCCCAGAGCTTCCCAGAAACACCATCTGATCATGGGAGGACCCTAGACCCACCCAAATCCCGGGCACTTTATGGAAAACTTGACCTGGGCTCTTCAAAACATTGGGAGCAGCAAGGACAGACTGAGTCGCTGTCTCTTTGGAGAAGACCTGAGGAAACACAGCGACTACATACCATGTGGAATTGTGGGACACCAGGGGAAAAAGCAGTTAAATTCCAGTCAAGTCTTCAGCTTGGATGATAATGATATGTCAATGTTAATTTCTTAGAATTGGTAAATATACAATGATTATGTTTGGTAACATTATGGGGAAACTGGGTGAAGGCTCTATGGGAACTCCGTGCTCTTTGCAACTTTTCTGCCAAACTAAATAAAAAGTAAAATTCATTTCAAAATAAAAAATTTTAAAAAAACCCACAAACACTTTACAGATGATATAATAAACTGGAGGGATTTTAATTTTTCATAGCAATGTGGTTTGGAATGTATATTTATGACTGACATATTTGACTACATAATAATCTTTCAATAAAAACAAGGCAAGTAAATACTCTAATTAAAACGAACAGTTAAAGAACAAAGTGGAGATCCTACAAGACCACACGTAGAAAGGGATCTTGGATGCAGAGCACCCTGGACACAAGGCAAACCCACAGGTAAAGAGGCACTTCCAGTGACCTTGAAACAGTTTTACTTCAAAGACGCTGTAAGTGTATCTCTGCTTTATGCTGTCCCTGGGCGCTGTACGGGGTGTCCCTGGGCACTGTGCGGGGTGTCCCTGGGCACTGCGCAGGGTGCAGATCTCCGATGTTTGAGGACGTTCTTCGGGTGACATCCAGTCACATCACCTGTGTGCTGCTTCCTCACTAATCCATCCCTTAAAAATCTGAATGAAATCCATTTCTTCAGTGCTCAGGCAGCCTCTGCCCACATTCCTCAATTCAAAGCCTCCTGCTGTAACTTATCCACTCATGTCCTTATTGTGAGTCTCTTCAGTCCATCTAAAGCATTGCTCAGCAAGTAAACAAACAACCTTTTGCCCTATAACATGGCTTGATCAACTGCCTGCCCTGGTCCAAGCCTTGGAGCGCTCCCTGATGTAGACAAGACCACTTCAGTGCCAGCCTTTGGAGTCCAGCCTGGTTTGCAAGATCACCTAAGGGACCCACAGTGGGAATGAAAGGGGCCCACTTATCTCAGACTTATATGCAATTGTTAAATACCCTCGATCTCTGCTTTTTAATTCCTAAACAAAAGTTTGGAAGGATTTTCTAAGGAGACCAGGTCCAAAGGATTTAAGTCTCCCCTGGCTGAGTCCACTCATTACTACCACTAAAACTGGTCTGTTAAGTAGGACTTCAGACAGTAGGACAGTTACAAGTGTGGGTGCCTGAGGGGAGGCAAGGGCCCCAGCAGAAGCCCGTGAGCTGCCGCATGAACATGAGCTTGAGGAACAGATGAGCACAGGAGGGCATCCTGGGAACCCAGTGTCAGCAGATGCATGAAGTCGGAACAGCTAGCAAAGACCTGGAACATGGAAGTTCTTCTACATGATGCCCAATATTGTATACCTTCCCAGTGCGCTGGGAGTGTTAGAGAAGGAGAGCCACCAAAATAGGGGCAGGGCAAAAAGTGCAGTGAAAGGCAGGGAATCATGTGACCCCATTTACGTAGGGAGTGACACAACTCCTTATGCATATCAATGGCCAATAGCCCTGACCAAGCACAGAATGGGTTCTCCCACCTCCTTCCTCCATCCCCTCTTGCTTTTCCACATTTCCCCTCAGTCAGTGATTTTCAGATTGACTCCCACAGACACTGGGGGTCACTGTGGTTTTCCTTAGGGGTGGGCTCGCATGGAGGTGATGGATGAAGGCTCGAGCAGAACCCTGACATTTCACGAGTGAGTCCATCAGAGAAATGCCCCGTTCATCTCTTGCTGTCTTGAGTTTTGTGAAGGGCTGTTTCCCAAAAGCAGAGACAGAATCTCCTGCCCAGGCTGGCCCCATTTCCATTCTCTCATTACACAGACGTGTGCTGATACCGAGGATGAAAACTACATATCCCACTGTAGAGAAAGTTTCCTGATTCTTCTCTGGAACGGACGTCATTTAGGGATGAGACAAAGGTGCAAACCTGGAAGCAGGAGGTGAATGGAATGATTCCAGGGGATCTTCCACAAATTTATGAGCAGACAGCTTAGTGCTGGCTTCATGTTGAGGTGCTTTCCTTCCTGCACAAGTAGAATTTGTGGAGGGATGGAATTCTCCTGAATGGAAGGTAAGGACCTCATTCTTCCAAGGAGTCAGAATGACTGTTATTCATTTAGGAGAGAGCTAAGGTCCTTGGCTAAAGCTGGTGGTTTACCACACCTCTTGGCTGATGTACCCCATTAACAGGTATCCGTGAAGAGTGAGCTTTAGTTAACGGCACCCGTTTTGGTGTGCACTCCATGGGTTTTGACCAAGGTGCACAGTTATATACCCACCAGCAAAGCCATGTCCTTCATCGCAAAACTCCCATCATGCTTTGCTTCTGTCATGGAACCCTCTGGGCGCCGGCAAGCCCTGACGGTAATGGATCTGTGCTCCATCCCTCTGCTTCCCCTTTCCAGGATTTACAGATGGACACAGAGACCAGAGAGCATTTCGGGCCGGACTTCTTCATGGTGAAATGCATTGCATTTCATCCACATTTTTGCCTGGGTCAGGTGTTCCTGCTATTAATGGGTCATGTTCTGTTGTATGGATGTAGCACGATTTGTGAATTCACTCCCCTGCTAAAGGACTTCTGGATGGCATTCACTGTTTCAGGACTAGGACAGAAGCTGGATTTACAATGCTGAATGCTGGTAACCTTTATTAACTCACAAAGTGAGACCAGTAAAAGAGTTCATATATCCCCGTGCATCCCACTTTCCCAACTGGCTTTCCTGGTCACCAGCGGTCTTTGAAGGAAGGAAGATATAGGGAAATGTGACTTGACCTTACTTGCTTTCTAACCCCTGATGAAAAAAAAAACAAATAGTCCTGGAAAGCCTGAGGGAAAGAGAGAAAGGGGGAGAGAGAGAAAGAGAGATAAGAGACATGGCAAAATCACTCCCTGCTCATGCAGTGGGAGCCATAGCAAAATGTGAAGGTTGAATTCTCCTTCGTGAAGGGAAGAAAAGTGCTCAGAGCATAGAGACAGAAAATTCTGACCTAGAGGTGATTGAATCAGTTGGCTCTGCCGTGCTTCTCCCTTCTGGAACAACTGCCATTAAAAAAAAAATGTTCCTCGACTCCTCAGGTTATCACAAGCTGTCTCACAAGCTAGCTCTGGTTATATTTTCTTGAGTCAAGTATAGATACAGGGTAATAAGATATGCAATGTTGAAGAAATGACATAGGTAAAAAAGCAATAATGTAAGACAAGAGGGGATGATTGCATATAGGACCTTGAACTGGGAAAATGATCAAAGTTCTCAACTCATTTATTCTGGTGTAATTTAATGAAGGCATGAGAAGTCTTCGGATGAAAGTTCTAGTGAGCTGAGATACTGCAAATTAAATGTAAAGTGGAGATGCTAGCACATTTCTCCACAGGATACTCTACATTAAATGAGTAAATCCTAAGATTGGATGTTTGATTTTGAAAATGAAAAAGACTGTTTCTTGCCTAAACTAGACACTCGGTCTGGTTCCACATCCTGGGTGTGGCATCCACTCCCTGGAATCTGTGACCCAAATGACATCGCTTCCTCCTCCAGCACTCCTGCCTGACACTGCTGCCCCAGCCTCCTTGTTCCCTGCATTTGATCCCCAGGCCACATTTGCCCTCTCTCCTCTGGTGGTCCTGCCTTTTGTCTCTTACACACATCCCACCGCACCTTGGTCCTTACCAAACTGCACCAAGAGATGTGTGAGCCACGGTTCTGACATGTCGCCTTTCAATCTGAAAACCTCCCCTGGCTCCCTATTACCTAGATGATGAAGTCGAACGTCTCTTGGCCCTTGGCCATACAGACAACACAGTGACTGGCTCACTGAAATTGTTCTGTAATACCGGATTGCTTCTTGATAATATCAAGCAAGAGCACATTCTGTGTTCCAGGCTCGGCTGCCTTGTCCTCACCCATAACCCGGTGGCCGGATCTCCTCTCCCTGCCTGTCCTCATTCTCCATGAGGACGCTTTATCACTCTCGGGACACATGCTTTATCACCGCCTGGACAGGAGGGCTTGTAAGACCTGGAAGAGCACAAGATGATCAATGTGTTTGAAATAAAGCATGGACTGAGTGGTGTTCAGAGACCAGGTGTCCCAGCAGCTGGCGGGCTGCTGTCCTCCCCTCCCCTATCCCAATCAGACAGCCAGCCCACTGCAGACGGGCTGCCCGGCTGCCACGCTCCATCTGGAATGCAACCACCCCAGGCGATCCCTTCTCAGCTGTCAGAACATCTTCCCCAAGCTGTTTTCACTAACAACACCTTGGACACCAAAGGTCATGGGCGTTTTGTACACCAGGGGCCCAGGCTCTGACAACAGCTGAGTGTGGAATAATTCATATCCATTCTGAAGTGAACTAACCCTGAGCTGGGACAGACCCTCCCAGTCACACAAGACTGTTCCCCACTTCAGAAACCAGTCGCAAGTCCTGGGCCACTTGCACTTCTGCTGGACCAGCTCCAGCCTGGGCATTCCAAGACCTGCTCCTTGGGTTTGAAGATTTGCTAGAATGGCTGGCAGAACTAAGGAAAGGCCTCTGCTCACTACTGTCATTTTATTATAAAGGCTCCAACTCCAGGACAGCCAGATGGATGAGAGGCACGGAATGAGCCATGTGGAGAGGGACAGGGCACTGCGACACTCTCCTGGGGGGCACCAACCTCTAGCACCTCCATGCCTTCACCAACCCAGGTCTTTTTGGAATTTTCAGGGAGGTTTCATTACATAGGCATGATTGATTAATTCATTGGTAATGGGTGATTGACTCAACCTCTAGCCCCTCTCCTCTCCCAGGAAGTCAGGAAGGGGGGCAGAAAATTCCAGCCCCCTAATCCCATGGGTGGTTTCCTGGTTATCAGCCCCCATCCTGGAGCCACCAGTCATGTCATTGCAAAGCAGAAGCTATTCTCATTACTCTGATGATTCCAAGGGTTTTCTGAGCTCTGTGCCAGGACACAGGGACAAAGGCCTAATAGATGTTCCCCATGTTTTCACAGTTCCTCGGCTCAAACCCTCCCATGGTGCCCCATCCACTCAGAGTAAAGTTCAGAGTTGCCCAGTGGCCTGCAAGGTCCAGCATGACCTAGCCCCACTCAGATCTCATCTCCCACCATCTTCCCCAGTCTCACTCTTCAGCCACCGCCAACTGCTGCTTCTCACACATAGCTGACATGCCCTACCTTTGGGCCTTTGAACCTGCTCTCCCTTTGCCTGGAGCAGGCTTCCCAGATGTGTGAGCAGATGCCTCTCTTACCACCCAGGACCTCAGCTCGGGCATCCCCTTGTCAAGGCGGCTTCCTTGGCAGGAGATAGAAGTCTTCTCCTGGGCACTCTCTCCTCTATGTTTCTCCCTGCTGCTCACCATTTCTGACACTATGAGTCCCCTTGCTATCCATTGCCTGTCTCTCCTCTTCTCCCAACACTGGAAGTCCAGAGAAGCCCCCTCTGCTGGGCTCTGGGTCTCCAATACTCTTGCATGTAGTGGTTCTTTTCCCTTCTGTTGGCCGGAGAGGGCACCCCCCCTCCCGCATTGTCTGGGTGGGTGTCTGTGAGCATCTGTGCTGCAAAGAAGGCAGGGAGGGAAGGAGTGAGGCTGCCTGGGCTCAGCCCACCATGACCAAGTTCCTCCCTCAGGGTGGGCCTGAGGGAGGAACCCCAGGTCATCTGACTCCCAGTCCCATTCAGTGGATTCCACTGTGGCCAAGGTACCAGCATCGGCAAACTACAGGACTGAAACTTGGACCCCATCTTCGGATTCCAGATGCTACCTGGTAGGTTTTCCTGAGTCAATATTCATGTCCTGACCTGAGTACATCTTACTTGTCGGTGGGGAGTGACTGCTGGTGGTGGGACCACCCCATCACCCACCCTGTGCAGGGGACAGGCCCACAGTCAGTTCTGGTCCAGGAACAGCGGTTGTTGGGGGTGCTGGTGTCACACAGAGAGCACAGAGGGTAAGGGAACTAGTCCGTGGGGACACCGCTCACCACCTGCACACTTGCTGTGGTGGAAACTCGACTGGGTTCACTCCCGCCCTGTGGCTGGCTTGCTGGTTCCAACCGGGAACCATTCCAGCAGCTCGCAGGCAGCCTCCCACCTGCCACAGGTTCAAGTAATGAACACGAGAGACTTTGTGCTCCCCTTTGCTCAAGGTTTACGATCTTTCTTGCAGTAAATACAAAGAGCCTTAATTTTTTTATACCTCAAAGCATAAGAATAGGTCATTATGGAATAGACAGCAAGATATTAGTATTATTGATCCCAATTTCTGTTATTTATGATGCTTGCTTTTCAGTCGAGCAGTGGTTTATCAACCGATGTCTATGATCCATGAAGCACATGAACTATTTTTGGCCCTATGATTTTTGCTCTCACGTTAATAGAGATGGTCAGAGTGGTGAGCATCTCATGTTTTGCTGTTAACACCCTGCTGTCTCCCCCTCAAATAATCTGATTTTTAATTGTCCAGCACTTTATAAACAGAATGTCTATCATCTTTCAAATCCATCTACAAGTGGCTATTAGTCACTTTCTCCACCAAATAGGATTCTGAACAGCCCCTGTTTAGTGATCCTTGGAGTGATGACTCTAAGAGTGATCAGTATTGACATATCAGTGGACAAATCATTCAATAAATGAATTCAAAAGGGGACGGGTTCACCCAAAATTGACTTCTGACTTATGCACCATGTATTATTTTCTTTTTACTTCAGTGTGTGTGTGTGTGTGTGTGTGTGACTTGGGACCTGTTCTTCATTTAATCTGCCCATATGATTCTAACTCATTAATCAAATATTAAGCTTTCTAAGCCATTATATGCCATGCACTGAATACACATTCCCTGTAAATTAAGAATGCAAATGTAACAAGCCAGATAAATTAAGGAGTTATCACTCACATAAAATCATTTCTCTCTTTTGCGACAAAAGGAAGCAATCCTGCTTTGGGGCCTGGGAGGCTCCGTGGGTTAAGCATCTGACTCTGATTTCAGCTCAGGTCATGATCTCAGGGTGGTGAGGTTGAGCCTCCGTGGGTTAAGCATCTGACTCTGATTTCAGCTCAGGTCATGATCTCAGGGTGGTGAGGTTGAGGTTGGGCTCTGTGCTCAGTGTGGCATCTGCTTGAGATTCTCTCTCTCCCTCTCCCTCTGTCCCACCCCCACTTGCTCACTCTCCCTCTATCTCAAATAAATAAATAAGATTTAAACAAAAAAAACAATTTTGCTTTCTTCACACCTCATCAGGTGGCTCAGTTGGTTGAGCAGCTGCCTTTGGCTCAGGTCATGTTCCCAGTATCCTGGGATTGAGTCCCGCATTGGGCTCCTTGCTTGGCAGGGAGCCTGCTTCTCTCTCTGCCTCTGACTGCCACTCTGTCTGCCTGTGCTTGCTATCGCTCCTCTCTCTCTGACAAATAAATACATAAAAATAAAAATCTTTTAAAAAATACTAATAACTTAATAATTTATAACCAGTAACATTTAAGACCAAAAAGCTGAGATGAAGCCAATGTGGGCAGTCTGGTGAAATGATGTCTCTGTGCCTGGGATGGAGGTTCTGTCATTTGAGAGAAAATATCAGAGGCCAAGAAAGAGAAACAGAACAGAAAGGCGTGGGCATTTAAAATTTTAAAAAAAGGAGGACTTAGTGGTAATTTGTGCTTTTGAGGAATTGGTTACTACAAACTGTGGAGAAATGTGAATACCCTTACTTATCTATTTATTTTAATAAGAGCACAGGCTCAGGGCTTCATCCCAGAAGCAAAGCCTCAGAGGGTTGTCCGGGGGAAGCTTCTGCCCTCCCACTAATCCCCGTGGGCACAGAACCATCCCTTTTACAACAAAGGCATGCACCGCAGATATTGTATTGGGAATGGCACTGGGGGGTCATGGGAGCCACAAAGGCCAGCTGAAATGCCCTTCCTAACAGGGGATGGCCATTCCAGGCACCCCAAGAGCTGACTGTTTTCCCCCTCCTGGGCATGTCTGCCAGCTCTGGGCACTGGCTGAGGAACAGGGGTTGGACAAGGCCAACAACTACCTCTGGAGACAAGAGAAACAATCAGAGCTCTGGCATTCATCCAGAGTCAGACCACGGGAGCCTTCCAGAACGTGAGACATGGGGTGGCTTTCCTCAGAAGACATCTGCTGAATTTTTTGTGGAAGGAGCAGGCAATGCCAAGGCTTCTGAAAAGCAGAGTAAGATCGCCTTTAGCCTCAGGGTCTTCAGGAAAGAAAGGCCTGTGGCAGCACGTGCCTGAGATGAGAACTCTATAGGGAGGTGCAAGTAGACACTGAGGGTCTACACTTGCCCCTGGCCTGAGGGTTTCTGCTGCATTTGGTGTGTGACCTCTGCTAGGAGCATTTGCATGAGATTAGAGTAACAAATTTAGAGATGTGGGGGGGTGTTCCTGAAGCACACAGTGGTTTCTTCACTGAAGACATTTGTGAGATTTTGAAGCTGTTGTCTGTTTGGCTCAAAGGAAGCTGAAAAAAGGAAGTGGATCTTCTCAACCCAACCAAATCCACCATGGATTCTCAACTGAAAGGACTAGAGGGGAACTGAAGGTACACTGAATCTCACTAAAATTTACCCAAACTGCCACCCAATTCTGACCGAGTGTAATTCTGACTGGTGTAAGGCTAAAATATCCATCTGAAGACAAAAAAAAAAAAAAAAAAAAGGAAATGTAAGATGTTCCCTGGTGCATAAGGGAAGGATAACTCTGTCCTCCTAATGTCTCTGTACCATTTTGTTTAGGAAATTTGGAGTTGTAAGTGCTCCATCTGCCTCTACAAGATATGCAAAAGCTATACCAGACTCTTGGCATCCTGAGAATGTCTTTGTCAAAGATCTTGGAGATATCTCTTCAAAATACAAACACCAAGGAGTATGACACCCCATCTTTCTGTTTCAAGGGGTTCAAGTTTCAACCCTTAGCTCCAAGTGGTAACTTCCTATTTGTGAAAAAGACACCACAAGTTCTAATTTTCTTTTTGATAGTTAGGACAATGTACAAGGATGCAATGGACTGAGTGTCCATGGCTGTGGGAAAGGGTGGGATTCTACTCTGCCTTTGCAGCACCTTTAGCGGATTGTCTAATGGTTGTGCAATGTTAGTTTAATACTTATTCGATAACAAAACTGTTCTCTTGCTTTTTAAAAAAAATTTGGAAATGTTTTCTGGGTTGGCAGCAGACTTTATTTTTGTGTTTTCCCAAAACTCAATGTGGCGAATCAGCCCCCACATATCCTCTGACATAGAAGAACCCCTCCAATAGTGGGGAACATCACTGGGTCCTCTAAGGACATACCTGGCACACTCTCAGAGTGCAGCCACGCAAAGGGGCAAGATGACAGAGCTGGTAACCAAGAGAGACAAGGGATGATAGGAATAGAATCACAGATGACCTAGCTATTAGCAGTGGCAGACAAGGGCTTTTAAATAACTGACTGATGTATTCAAGAGACAGATGGAGCAGATGGAAAATGAAGGTTTTTTTTTTTT
>PISX010033491.1:0-15138 GCA_004024625.1 Mellivora capensis | reverse complement strand
AAGGGAGTTGAGGGAAATTGGGGGGGAGATGAACCATGAGAGACTATGGACTCTGAAAAACAACCTGAGGGTTTTGAAGGGGCGGGGGGTGGGAGGTTGGGGGAGCCAGGTGGTGGGTATTGTGGAGGGCATGCATTGCATGGAGCACTGGGTGTGGTGTAAAACTATGAACTCTGTTATGCTGAAAAGAAATAAAAAATAAAAAGAAATTTAAAAAAAGGCCCTGGGAAAAGAAATTTAAAAAAAGGCCCCAGGGCCCCGGGATCGTGACCTGAGCTGAAGACAGATGCTTAACAACTGAGCCACCCAGGCGCCCTCTCAGCAGTGTATTTCCAAATGCAAGTGTCTGACTTCAGGAAGCTTTGCTGAGGGCTCTACTGCTTGTACTTGTGATCCATGGTCCTGACAGGAAAGGTCGCCATCGACCTGGCCAGATGGGTGCGCCAACTCTTCAAGACCTGAGAGTCAGGTACAATGAGTCTTGAGCTACTCTTGAGGTTTAAATTTCTCCTTAATACTTTGCTAGTTCATGTGTCTCTGCTGAACTTATGTAACTGACTTTTTAAAAACTTTTCTTTGAAATTATTTAAAACTTTCTGAAAAGCTGTAGGAACAGTGCACCCTTGACTCGGATTCCCCATTTGTTAACGTTTTACTGCATTTGTTTCATCCTTTTCCCATTCTCACTCTCTCTAATTTGCTAAATCATTTGAGAGTAAGTTATAGATATGACACCAGTTACTCCTATATGATTCCCAAAACACAAGGATACTCTCCTATATTACTACAGTAGAATCATCAAAATTAGGATGTTGATAATATAATATTACCACCCAATACACAAATCCGATTCAAATTTTGTTGATTTCCTCAATAGTATCCTTAAGAAACACCCTTTCCTTTTTGGTTCATGTCTCTAGTCTAGGCTCTTCTGTCCGGAATAGTTCTTCATTCCTCTTTTCACCTTTGTGACCTTGACTCTTTTGAAGGTACAGATCAGTCATTTTGATATTGATATATTTTGAATTTCCCCCAATTTATACTTGTCTTTCATTTCCTCATGATTAAATCCTAGTTGTTAACTTTTGACAGGAATGCTGTGAACATGATGCCATGTCCTTCTTAGTATATCATATCAGGAGGCACATGATGTCAATTTGTCCTATTTCTGGTGATATTGACTTTCAAACTTAGATAAGATGATACCGGACAGGTTTCTCCACTGTGAAATTAATTACTAAGTATTTTGTACTTCCACCCACTAATATTAACTTCCATTGATGATTTTTATCTGAATCAATTATTACTGTGACTTTTGCCAAATGGTGATTTTTTTTCTATGTCCATTATTCCTTCTACATTTCTTAGTTAGCATTCTATTATAATATAGACTTTCCTCCCTCATGTATTAATTCAGTTACTCAATATAACCTCATGGATTCCTACTTTATTCAGTTGGTTATAATCCATAAAACATTAAAATTTGGCTGTCCAAATTTTCCCAGATTTGGCCAATGGAACCCCTTTCAAGCTGGTCATCTCTTCTCCCTCTCTCCATACATACCAGCCAAGAGGGTCCTTTACACTTCCTCTGCTCATGCTGGCCTGATACCCTCTCTGACCTTGCACCATACCCATAAGCCAGGTAGCTATGAATTTAGATGCTGAACTCTACACAGCTTTCCTTTTTCTTTTTAAGATTTTTACTTATTTATTTATTTATTCAAGAGAGAGACAGAGATAGTGACAGAGAGCACATGAGCAGGGAAGCAAGCGAGGGAGAAGCAGGCTCCCCACCGAGTAGGGAGCGTGACATGGGGCTCCATCCTAGGACCTTGGGATCATGACCTGAGCCAAAGGAAGATGCTTAACTGACTGAACCACCCAGGTGCCCCTCTTCACAGCTTTTAACAGGTTATTGAGATCATTTTTGAATTTTGATTCTGTCATTTGTACATTTGCTGTTCCTCCCACTTTAAAGTTACCTAAGCTTTTTTTTTTTAAGATTTTATTTATTTATTCGACACAGAGAGAGAGAGATCATAAGTAGGAAGAGAAGCAGGCAGAGAGAGAGGGGGAAGCAGGCTCCCCACTGTGCAGAGAGCCCGATGCGGGGCTTGATCCCAGGACCCTAAGATCATGACCTGAGCTGAAGGCAGAAGCTTAACCCACTGAGCCACCCAGGCACCCCTACCCAAGCTTTTAATACATTTTTATTCATGTTGTTGATAAAATATTGAATACAATAGGGGCCAAGACTTTCCTGGTGTCAGAGATACTTTTTCCTCAATGAAATTGATACTACGTTGCCCATTTGATGTATAGATTGAAACCTAACTTAGAAAAGCAGATGTGAGTCTCTTTGATTAAGAGCAAAGCATTTCGGGGAGCCTGAGTGGCTCAGTTGGTTGAGCGGCTGCCTTCAGCTCGGGTGGTTATCCCAGGGTTATCCCAGGGTCCTGGTATTGAACCCCTTGTTGGGCTCCCTGCTCAGTGGGGAGTCTGCTTCTCTCTCTGCCTGCTGCTCTTTCTACTTGTACTCTCTCTCTGTCAAATAAATAAATAAAAATCTTAAAAAAAAAAGAGCAAAGCATTTCTAAAGCACAATTATGAAATGAAATTATTTGTACATGTGAAATATTTACCCAACATTATTTTATCTCTTAGAACATCAATATTTCAAATATTATGGGTTTCTGTGCAGCTATTTTAGTTCAGGGAAATTTAAGAATTTTGTTGTTGTTGTTTCCTTTTTTTTTTTTTTTTAACCCTTTTAATCTAAGGCTCACTACAGCTTAGAAATGCTACAAAAGCCACGAAAGGTATACCCACTCAATGAAGGTGTCTTTGCTGGAAAAAAAAAGAAGAGGAAACAACCCCAAATCTTTTTAAGTACTAGGAATGGTCCATTGAGGCTGTTTTTGCTGGATTTGGTGAATGTTGTGTGCAAAGATCACATTCTTGTGGTTGTGGTCGTGTTGAAGGGATAAGAACACAGGAAGAGGAAATATTCTGAACAAAGGAAGATTTTAAATTCACTAGCAGGGAGAAAAATCCCCGCAGAGGAGTCTGTAAATTCAAGAGAAGTGGTGGGAGTCCTCATTTCAATGCTGAGAGATGAACCACACGAAATAACAGAGGCACTTGTGTGGGGAACAATCCCAACACACAGGACATGGTCACTTACGGCTCCACGGCTTTCTAAGCTTCTGGGATAACGTCTCCCTGCCTACCACCTCTCAGGAAAACGGCCCTGGGGCCCCGAAGCCCACCTGTCCTGTGATGCACCTGAAGCTGAGTGAGGCTGCGGACCCTTGAAAAGAACCCTGCAAGCTCACTGATTTTTTCCATACAAATATCTTTTTTCGCTACAGAATCTTCATGAAGAAGCAGCATTTCCATCACCTGTTGTCATCAAATAAATCTAGATGTTTTCTCCTGGTTTCACTCGTTGTTTGAATACAATATTGTGGAGATTTCTGGTTGCCCACCCCCTGCCCCCCATCTATTCTCTACTTCGTCTAAAGCACTTGAAGCACAATGTTTGACAGGGAAGCAGAGCTACTGGAATAAAGACCGCATTGTACAGCTTTTCTCTTAGCTACAAGCAGCAACGTGGGTAAGATTTGGCCAGTGACACAGGTAGAAGTGCTACAGGAAAACTTTCAAGAAAACATCCTTGAAGGACTGTGTGACTTTGCCCTTTGCTCCTGAGAACATGGATATGATGACGGTCACACTGGACCACAGGGAAGGAGGTCACAGTCTGGGGTTGGGAGAAAAGAAAGCTTAAGAGAGTTTTTTCCTGAGGTCTTACCTTAGTAAAGCAAAAGCAGCATCACAGCTCAGGACTACTGAACTTCAGATGTCCATGAAGAGTGGAATAAACTATTATTTGGGGAATCCAGTTTCTTTTATCTGCAGCCACTCATCCTACCTGAAAGTAGCACAAATCAGTGTAAATATTAATACTAGTATAAGAAATACAGTAAGAAGTCACTGACCATTGCTCTATACTGACACTTAAGCTTTTTCCTTTTGTCACATGTCCTCTCAGTCTTGCCCTGAAATACTGACATCTAATTTAGGGAATTGTCAAATTTCCAACCTGTCTACCTGAATATTAACATAGAAAAAAATGGTCACATGCTGAATTTTTTTTAATTCTAAGTGAATTTACAGCCAATGACACCAAGATTACACTGTCAGACAAAGCAGACAGCACCTCTACATACTTGTTCTCCTTCTTTTTAAGTTTCTTTAGGACACTAGAGGAGCAACAGAGTTTCTGAAATTGAAGGCTCTGGTACCGTTTATGTGTTCCTCCTCTCTGAATCCCTCCGAGAATGGAGGGATGCCTCCGCAAGAATGCTCAGATATATGAGATCAAAACTTAGGAGAGAGAAGGGGTGGCTCAGCTGACTGAGCATCTGACTCTGGGTTTCAGCTCAGGCCATGATCACATGGGTTGTGAGATCAAGCCCCACATTGGGCTCTGCACTCAACTCAGAGTCTGCTTGGGATTCGTTCCCTCTTTCTCTCCTTCCTCCTCCTCCTTACCCCCCCCATCCCCACACACACACTCTCTCTCTAAATATCTAAAATAAATAAATAAATCTTTTTAAAAAAACTCAAGAGAGAGATAAGCTAGAGATATAAGATGGGATTCATCAACCTAAAGATGACAAAGCAAAGGAATAAATAAAAAATACACAGGAGTAAGGAGATGAGTAAGAAGAGAATCCTTGATGGATTTCTACAGAAAATTCACATTTATGTAATGCATGGAGAAAGAGATCTTCCTAATGAAGACTGTGAGGGAGTGGTGAGAGATGCTGAAGAAAGCCAAAACAAAACATTATCAATGTCTTCTATTGATCAGCTGGTAAACAGCGTCAACTTTCTGTGATCTGGAAAGTAAGACATGAATTGATAGAGGGTCACTTGGATCTAGCAACTAGGAGGTCATCAGTGATGGCAGTTTCAGGAGGTAGGAATGGGGCGTGGCCAGGGGTTCAGGCAAGAGATGGGGCAGGGCGAGCTTTTGTGAATAGAGGGATCCAAGACGATTTCCAGAATGCAAACTATTGGGCTTCTTTTTGTTTTCATTTAATGGCGAAGTCAGTTAAAAAGTCAGTTGTTTGGCTGAGTAGACTTTCCAAGTCCCTTGAAGCAAATTAGTATTTGTGTGCAAACCCCATCTGGTAAAAAGAAAGAGAAAACAGGAAAGCAGCCTTTCTTGGAGGGCAGAATCTCCTCTGTGACCTCACAGTCCTGCCAAAGTGCCTCTCGCGGGCATCTGGAGAGGGAATGGAAGCCACCACTTGCTTGAATTGTCACATTAGCCTTGAAAGGCGTTAGACATCTAAGCAACAGCTCTACTGCATCCAGAATTAAGCCCTTGCCACACAGAGGGAGGCTGAAAGGTTAGAAGGAAGAAACCCAGACAAAAAGCCTGAGAAACTGACCTGCCTAGAATTTCAGGGGCTAGAATTAGGATGGAAATTTGGAACTTGGAAGACTTTCTGGTTTTTCCCACTGTTTCTATTTTCTGTAATTATTTCCTTTTTGTAAAAGCTTGGTATTTTGTAAAGTTCTCTAATCGCGTAAAGACAGTTTCTTCTTACTATCTCTGTTTTCAGTGCTTTGTGTTATCGTGTGCTAAATATATTTCACCATTTTATTTACTTTGGGCTGAAGTGCTGACACCATTATGTGACTTTTCCACATCCAACTCTGAGCTGCACATTTCAAAGCTAAATCACTGTAATTATTTGTCCTCCTGAAAAGCAGCAGGAGGTGTAAAAGCCAAACTAATATGCACCTTTAGCCCATTTGAATGAGTCTTTGAAAACCAGTTGCTCAGAACTCTTAACTTTGACTCTGCATTTCTAGATCCCCTAATCGTATGAGATAATTGAGGTTTGTGGAATGAATTGGGAACTTTTACTTACTTTTCCGAGTCCTACAGGGTCATTCCTCAGGGTTGGTTAGCTCACCAACAACCTCAGAAAGAACCTGAAAACTAGAGGTTTGGAATTCTGAGTGAACACTTTGAAGCTAGGGCTCAAGAAGCTTTTATGTGGTTGCTTTGGTTTATTTTTAGAAGGCAGTTCTCGTCTCACTAGCACTTTTCTTAGGTAACTTAAAATCCAATCATTATCACAAATTTGAATCTCCTTCCCTTCTTGATGGCAGAAAATGAAGTTTGCTAAAATTTATTTCCTATTCCACTCTGAGGTGGAAAGAGAAGTTTTCTGAAAAATTCTTTCTTTAAGTGAATCGACTTAAGTGAGCAAAAAAATTGCTCACATTTTAACTTGACCTGACTTTGAAAAGATAATATGCATAAAGGCAATCACTATTTTTATTCAGGAAATGTACTATCAGGGCCTTCATGTCAAATATAGCCTCTTACCCCAACTGATTTGCCAAGTTCTACTAATTTTTTTTTCCCCCTGCTGCACAAATTTCTTGATTCATTGTTGGAGAGTTCCTCCCAGGTTTTTGGGAAAAACCTTGGCTGGTCAGAAGTGGTTCCTGGTTTCCTTCTCTCTATTCCTGCCTTTTTTATTTTAAACACTTTCAAAATGCAATCTCTTAATCACATGCTATACAAGGAAATCTTGATGGAAAATACTAGGGTTTAAAATTTCTCACATAAGCAAATTTTTTTAGATGATGGAAGCTAATCATAAGCAGAAGCCAAGAATATAATTTGCAGAATTCCAATTTGTTGAAGGCTAGTTTTCCAAAAGCTGATTTATGGACTATTCTGATATATCACATTTATGTGAATATTGTAAAATTAAAAAAAAAATTAATTTCTCAAAATATAGCATGTTCTATGGGAATCCATCATACTTTTTTCCTTAATATACAGGATCATTTTAGGTAAATTTTGATTCATTTTAGATGGTTTTAAACTTGAAATAAAGGCCCCTTGGGTGGATCAGTTGGTTGGGTGACTGCCTTGGGCTCGGGTCATGATCCCGGAGTCCCGTGTCCGGCTCCCAGCTCCATGGGGAGTCTTCTCCCTCTGACCTTCTCCCCTCTCATGCTCTCTCTCACTCTCTCTCTCTCAAATAAATAAAGAAAACATTTAAAAAAAACTGGAAATAAAAAATTTAAGGCTGATAGAGATGTGACAATATTCCTGTTAAAGCTTATAAATATGTCAGAAATACCAATAAATCTGCTAAGTTGTTTGTACAGTAAGTTTGCTTGATGCCAACTTAGTGTGTGGTGACTAGATTAAGAGATGTCTACCCTGCATAGTGCAGTGTGTACACAGCATAAGTCTAGGGAATACTGGACTATGTTGTGAATGGGTCCACTCACAGCTGTACAGCACAGAGACCCAAGACCTAAGATAGATCATAAGATGTCTGGCCCCAGCTAAGCAGCATGTTGGGAGCTCCATTAACCAGACCAACAATTCCAATCTCATTTGGAGGAATACACATAGCCTAGAAGTTCAAATTAAGAGGATAAAGGAAGGTCAGAAGCATAGCTTGTAGGATATGTTAGAATTATCTGGAGGAGATCTTAAAAGTTCTTACATCCAGGTTTCAGCCCAGACCAATTAGTTCCTGGTAGGATCCAGGCAAGAACAATTTTTTTGAAGATTTTGTTTATTTATTTGAGAGAGCAAAAAAGTGCGTGTGCTTGAGCAGGGGGAGGAGGAAAGAGAGAATGAGAGGGAGAATTTCAAGCCGACTTGTAGGTCTGGATCTCATGACCATGAGATCCTGACCTGAGCTGAAATTAAGAGTCAACACTTAACTGACAGAGCGACCCACGTGCCCCCAGGCATGAACATTTTTGAAAGCTTCCTGAGTGATAGCAACATGCAAGTGTTATATAATAAATAATTCAATTGGCATTCACCCCTGGTTCTTAGGGAGGAGAGAAACTCCAAATTCTTGGAATTCCCCGGTGATAGGAGAGTCTTTGTTTTCCTGGGGTGGGCCCTTGGACCACACCTAAGTTTATGCTAAGTAGGTGACTCAGAATGGGGACGGGTCTTGCCTGAAAGACCAACCATGGATTAAAAGTGGAGTCTTGAGCCACAGTGATACTAGCACAAACTTTCAACTTCCAAAGAGATGGGAGAGGCTAGAGATTGAGTTGTCATGTAGCCAGTGATACCATCGATTATGCCTACATAATGAAAGTTCAGTAAAAACTCTGGGCACTGTGGCTTGGTGAACACATAGATGTGCGAGAAGGGTGATGGGTCCCGATTCCATAGGGAGAACGCATGGAAACTCTATATGTGAGACCTCCCAGACCTCACTCTATATGACTCTTCATTTGACCAGTCCCGATTTGTATCCTTTACAAAAATACCCTGACAATCATATGGGTAACACTCTCCTGAGTTCTGTTAAGTCATTCTAGAAGATTATCAAACCTGAAAGGATAGTAAAACCTCCAAAATTTGCAACTGGCTGATCAGTTGATCAGAAGTGCAGGTGGTCTGGGGACCCTGAACTTGCAGCTGGTCCCTGGAGTGGGGGTAGTCTTATTGGGGACTTCCGTTAAACCTTGGAGTCTGATGCTAACTGTAGGTGATTCACATCAGAATTGAATAGTAGTATTATAAAGATTTTATTTATTTATTTGTCAGAGAGAGAGAGAGGCAGGCAGAGGGAGAAGCAGGCTCCCCACTGAGCAAGCAGCCTGATGATGTGGGGCTCAATCCCTGTCCCCTGGGATCATGACCTGAGCCAAAGGCAGACACTTAGCTGACTGAACCACCCAGGCACCCCCAAATAGTAGTACTATGGCAACAAAGTTGCCGTAGGAACGACAAAGTTCCTCTTCTAGGAAAAGATGCCTCAGAGCATTAAGAGAGTGCCAAAATCAAATTGTCCATGCAGGTCAAGGCAGGGACACTATCAGGGCCCAGTTAGCATGGGGTCATGTGGAAGGAGGTTGAGGGCAGGCAGGAATGAGATAGAGGAGTTTGGCCTCAGAGTTCCATTTGGAAATGAGAGTAGAAATTATGAACCAGGACATAAGGTCAGTCATGAAAAGTACCTATATGTTGTGGGACACTAGAGCTCAGTGCTCAAATGGGTAAGCTCCACTGTCCCTAGAGGCAGGCACATTGTCCCCCAGAGGCTTTGATACAGAGCCACAGCATCTTGGTGGTGGAGTATCACCAGCAATGGAGTATCACGAGCAAAAATGGAGCATCACCAGCAATGGAACATCACCACCAGCAATGGAACATCACCACCAGCAAGAGTTGTTGGAAGGAAACTCTGTATTTCCCCAGGGCTGGCTTTATGAATAAGGCTGAGCTGAAACAGCTAGTACTGGAATTATAGTTGCTATGGCTGGATGGATCTGGAGTCAGTAAGTATAAGATTTAAATAATTTAAATTCTTCCCATAAGTGGCTTCTTTTTTTTTTTTTTAAGATTATTTATTTATTTATTTGACAGACAGAGATCACAAGTAGGCAAGAGAAGCAGGCAGAGAGAGAGAAGGAAACAGGCTCCCTGCCGAGCAGAGAGCCCAATGTGGGGCTCGATCCCAGGACCCTGGGATCATGACCTGGACCGAAGGCAGAGGCTAAACCACTGAGCCACCCAGGCGCCCCCATACGTGGCTTCTTAAAAAAATATGCTGAACATACAATAATTTGAACAAATCTTGTCTCTTGCATTTCTTGATATGGTAGGCTGAATGGGAAGCTCTTGTCAAGGGTGGGATGTCACCGAGCAAGGTCAGTTGACGGACCGACTTCCAAGAGGCAGCATTCGTGCTCAGCAATCTGCCACTGTCCAGAGTCTTTCTCAGCTTTCCAGGAGCATCATTTTCATCTTGCTCGGACAAGCTGACTTACACTGAAGTAAACGTTGGAAGTCTCAAGTATATAACCCAAATGTGTGTGAATTCATCATATATCAATAAGAATGGGCTTACTCTATACACAGAATCACTTGGGAAAAAAATGTATAAAAGTGTTATGGGGTGAGCGTGCGGTTAAAAGAAGACAAATCTGTCAGACCGCCCTTAGAATGTCTGATGCTCTGAAGCCCCGGGGAGACGGAGGGTGTCCATCCCCACTGTGGGGAGGGCACGCCAATGCTGCCTAGCCTTCCGCCTTCCTGCGGGGCATAGGTCAGGCCCTGCAAAGCTTGCCTGTTCACCTGCCCCTTTTCTTTGCTTTCTTTATTGATCAGTGCTCTCTGCTGATTGATTCATCTTTCTTTAGATGTGTTATTAACTGTAATCAGGTCACTGCCAAATCTCACAGGCCTGAGACCCATTTTGTCTCTTTATCAAGGTGACTTTACATGGCTCTCTGCTGGCCCATCATGGAGCGATTTTATGTTTCACTCTCAGAGTACAATTTTCCGAATTTTCTCCTGATTTAAAAACACGTTTTTAACTGGAAAATACACAAAAATATAAACATCATTCCTAATTCCACTGCTTCGCTGGGACATATCTTCTCTTACAAAGTTTGTTTCTGGGTTGCTGTGTGTGTTTATCGGTTCCTCTAATAAACAGAGAGATAACTGAGAGATAACTTGCATATAAAATCCACCTATTTCAAGTGAACAATTCAGTGTCGTTAGTAAATACATGGAGTTTTATCCCAATCCATTTCCGTCAGTGCAAATTGATTTGCGGACAATCTCCATTCCTCCCTCCACTCCTCCCTCCAGTTCCAACAACCACAAATCTATATTATGAATCTACAGATTTGCCTTTCTGGACATTTCATAGAGGCGGAATCATGTCATCTGTTACTTACCATAACGGTTTTGGGGCTCATCCATGTTGCAACTTGTATTTACAATTCGTTCCTTTTTATTGCATCATAGACTGCCGTTGTGTGGCTATGCCACATTTACTTATCCACTCACTGCTTGGTGCAAGTTTGAATGGTTTCCACTCTTTGGTTATTATGGATAATGACACTGTGAGCATTTACGTGCGAGTCTTTGTATGGACATAAGTTTTCATTTCTCTTGGGTAGATACCTAGAAGTGAAATTGCTGCACTCTATGGTAAATTTATGTTTAGCCTTTTAAGAGACTGTCACATTTTTTTTCTAGAGTGGTCGTGCCATTTGGAAATCCCACCAACAAGGTATAAAGTTTCCAGCATGTTCACATCATTGCCAACACTTGGTATTGTCTGACTTTTTTTTTTTTTTTAAAGATTTTATTTATTTATTTGACAGACAGAGATTACAAGTAGGCAAGAGAGGCAGGCAGGGAGAGAGGAGGAAGCAGGCTCTCCGCGGAGCGGAGAACCCGATGTGGGGCTCGATCCCAGAACCCTGGGATCATGACCTGAGCCGAAAGCAGAGGCCTTAACCCACTGAGCCACCCAGGCGCCCGGTATTGTCTGACTTTTTGAAGGTAGCCATTCTAAGTGGTTAAAAAGCAGTATCTCACTGTGCTGTTAATTTGCATTTTCCTAATAACTAATGATGTTACATATCTTTTCATGTGCTTGTTAGCCATTTGTATATCTTCTTTGGGGAAATGTTCATCAAGCCTTCTGTCTCTTTAAAATCCAGTTGTTTGTCTTCTTATAATTGATTTAATTTTTTTCTATTATTATTATTTGAGAGAGAGAGATCACAAGCAGGCAGAGAGGCAGGAAGAGAGAGAGGGAAGCAGGCTCTCCACCGAGCAGAGAGCTCAACACAGGGCTTGATCCCAGGACCCTGAGATCACGACCCGAGCCGAAGGCAGAGGCTTAACCCACCGAGCCACCCAGACGCCCCCTTATTATTGATTTAAAAGAGTTCTTCATATATTCTAGATACTAGTCTTTTACTAGATATATGATTTGCAAACATTCTCTTTCTAGAACTTAGCCCTTCGTTTTCTTAATGGTGTCTTTTGAAATACAAAAGGTTTTAATTTTGATGCAGTCTAATTTAGCATCCTTTACAACTTGCTTTATGATCTATTTTGAATTATTTTTGTGTCTAAGATGTGAGGTAAGGATCTAAATTCATCTTTCTGCATGTGAATATCTAATTACTCCAGCACTGTTTGTTGCAAGACAATTCTCATTGAATTTTCTTGACCCTTGTCCAAAAATACATTGACCATAAATATTTCCAAACTCTAAATTCTGTTCCATTAATTTATGTTTTTTCATATCAATATGACGGTGTCTTGATTCTAAATGAGTTTTGAAATTGGGAAATTTGTTCTTCTTCTTGGCAATTCTACTCTGCTTTTGGAGTTATAGTCACCACTGGGTATGGTTTTCTCCTACCTCTCTGGCTGTCATTGCCCACAGCTGGTTGCTATCAGGGTTTCCAGTTACTAGAACACTCTCCTCCTTCCTCTCCTCCACCTCCTCCTCCTTCTCTTTCTTTTTTTTTTTTTAATTTTTTAATTTTTTTTTAAAGGGCCAATCTGCCTCTAACACACACATATATATTTTTTAAAGATTTTATTTATTCACCTGACAGAGAGAGAGATCACAAGGAGGCAGAGAGGCAGGCAGAAAGAAAGAGAGGGAAGCAGGCTCCCCACTGAGCAGAGAGCCCGATGTGGGGCTCGATCCAAGGACCCTAAGACCACGACCGGAGCCTAAGGCAGAGGCCCAACCCACCGAGCCACCCAGGTGCCCCCTCCTTCTCTTTCTTCATGTTCTTCTCACCAGCTCTTGTTAATTACATGCTTTGGTCTGGAAATGAAAGAACACTGTCTTATATTGATGTCATGCTTTCCATTTCTCCCACCTTGCATAGGTCACCAACCCAGAGAGGACTGGGAAATAAAAGCCCCCGGTATAGTTTTAGAATGGAGAACACTCTCTCACTCACTCCTATATTGACACATGAAGTTCATAAAAAGGAGGCAATTGTCAACTGTTTTCACTGGTTTGACTTTACCCAGGGAACTGAATTCATATCTGGACACACAATATGAGTTTTTCCAGTAAATACAATTTGTTTCCCCTCTGGGACATCAACTTTTTCCTCACCTAAGACCATGCACTTCCAGGAAAGTTTTCCTTATTTCTTACTCCTGATGGAGCAGCATACCACACTCTTTTGGTAACAGTGTTTAGCTTAGAAGAAAACATGTGACACATTCAGAACTGCTAATGGGACTTGCTCTGGATTTCTGAGTCCCACTCAGCTCTACTAGACTTGAGACTGCACAAGGGTAAAGCTGTATTTTTTAACCATGTTGTTCTTCTGAGGGAAAAGTCTCCCTGGATTTCTTTCTTAGAGAAATGGAGCTGTGAAATGAGAGGGACGGTGAATCTTAATTCTGGCCATCTTCTGTGAGCCTCTGTTTAAAACCATGCCTCAAGGGGCGCCTGGGTGGCTCAGTGGGTTAAAGCCTCTGCCTTCAGCTCAGGTCATGATCCCAGGGTCCTGGCGTTGAGCCCCGCATCTGGCTCTCTTCTCGGTGGGGAGCCTGCTTCCTCCTCTCTCTCTGCCTGCCTCTCTGCCTACTTGTGATCTCTGTCTGTCAAATAAATAAAATATTTAAAATAAATAAATAAATAGATAAATAAAACCACGCCTCAAATGAAACTTATTCTGGAGTTTTTAATTAAGTGAGACCATAAGGTCTCCTTTTTGCCTAAGGTAACTGGGTTTTTGGTTTCTTTGTGTTTTTTGTTTGTTTGTTTTTGTTTTGTTTTCCTATATGCAATCAAAATACTTGTTATTGATTCAGTTTAAGAGAGGCACTGCTAATTTAGAATAAACCCAGAGAAGAATTGCCAGGGCAATGAGTATGACCAGAACTGTGTCAAAAGGAAAGAAATAGAAGAGTTTGACATAAAGAAAGAAGGTCTGGTGGGTATGTGTCACAGGAGAAGACAGATAGTAACAGTATGGGGGAGGAAACTAAAGAAAGAGATTATCTCCAAATATTTAATTAGAATTATTGATAGGAAGTTCCTGGGAAACATATTTAAACTAATAGTGTTAAAATTTTAACAACTTTATGTATCTATAAAGGGAATGAATTACACTGACAATGTTTGCTATGTCCAGAAGGGTTTTAAATGATTTATCAGAGATATTGTAGAGTGAATTCAAGCTACCCAATGGATGATGTTTTTTAGAACTTTAGTCATTTGAATATCATCTTTACATTTTTTGCCATATGGGAAAGGTACGACCTGTACCATCTTTTATTAGTATTTTCCTTGCATCAACTCTTTATTCTTGTCTAAATAAGTTTATTTTAGAATGAATCTTGAAATCACTTCAATAAATTTAAAAAAAAATCAGTGGCTCCCCCAAAATGTAATAAAACAAACTGATATTATTACATCCTAATTAGAGTTTCCATGGCCAAAGCTCTGTGTCTGTGATCTGGGCTGTCTTTGTCAAAAGGAAAATTAATAGTTGAAGATATGATAACACCAAACTGATCATTTCTCTCTCTAGACAGAAGGATTAAACAAGAATTGAATAGGAAAGTGGTTTTTTTTTTTCTCACTAAGCAATTCAGTGTTTTTAATGGCATGCCACCTAAAATCACTCATCTATTCATATATTTGGAAAGCCTATAGCCTGGGTGTAATTCACACCAGAGCTTCCCGGTCTTTTCACAACTCGTCACACAGAACAATATTATGTGGCACACTGGGGTAAACTAAGTCAGCTGTTCACCACATGAAATGACTAGCCCAGGGGAGCTGACTTTGGCCCAGGCAGCCCACCATCCCCACCGTTGGGGTGGAGGACATGAATATATGGACACACAAGTAACTCTTGTAGTGAGCATTCTAATAAGAGTTCTTGCCAAGAGTCTATAATTCTATACTATTTACTCTTCAAGTTTCTGGAATCCAAGAATTCAGCTTGAAGTAGTTTTTACATGTATGTCTGAGAGCTCATAGCCTGGGTAAAGATCATCTCTATACCTTCTGGAAAATTCTCTTGTGAGATATTTGGCTTCTCCCTTTGTGCACATGACAGAGGAGAAGCCCTAAAATCAAGTTGCTATGTTACAGTGGGAAAACATATCCCCTCTAGCTTCCTGACCATCAAATGAAACCGCAGACAACTTCTCCTCTTGGATTTATACTACCCTTTTCTCCAAATGATACACTGGAAAGTCTGACTCAGTAAAAATGTGTGTGTGTGTGTGTGTGTGTGTGTGTGTGTGTGTGT
>PISX010033490.1:0-15023 GCA_004024625.1 Mellivora capensis | reverse complement strand
ATAAATATAGTGTAATATATAAATATATAATATATAAAAATAATATAAATATAGATTTAGATATTCATCTAAATATAAGATATATATATCTCTCACATCTTTCCATTCATCAATTCATTACACTTTTCAAACAGAACTAAGCATGAAAGTACCCCTCTGTTACTCATAAAGTGGCATTAAGAACACATAATCCACACTGAATCCCTGAAAAATAGTCATTCTCATTTTAATGACCATGCCAAATAAAACTGTAAAAAACAGCATGTTTCATATTTTCCAAAAATGTGACATTGCTGATCAAAACGTTGAAAGGTATCATATCATAAACATAAGGCTTGTCTCTGGAGCACCTGAATGGTTCAGTTGGTTTAGCATCCAACTCTGAGCATTCAGCTCAGGTCATGATCTTGGGGTCCTGGAATGGAGCCCCACATCAGGCTCCATGTTCAGCAAAGAGTCTACTTGTGAATCCTCTCCCTTTCCCCCTACCCCTTTCCCCACTCATGCTCACACTTTCTCTCTCTCTCTTAAATAAACAAATAAAATCTTTTAAAAAAATAATGCTTCTTCCTGATTTGTTATGGAAAATGTACAAAAATACTAAGCAAAATAAACAACCATCAATACTAGTTAATGATGATATACTAGGTATCAATAAGCTCTGATTTCAAAATTAGTAATTTCTGTCTTCTAAGTCTGTAAGTCTTCTATTTGTCCTGCTTCCAGTGTTATAAGAGTACACATACATTCTTTGTCATTAGAAAAATGTGTACTCTTTAAAAATCTGAATAATAAATAAATGTCTCCTTTCTAAAATAAAATGCATCTAGAGAGTTTTAAGGATAAAGTGATTAAGTTGTGGCTCATATTTCTTCATACCCAAAAGGAAAATATCAAGACCCCTAGAACATTGGCTCATTTATGAGAGTGAATTTGCCAATGAAATTGATATAACCCTTAACAGATTTTTTTTCTCAATTTTCAGTTCTTTGCCATTTATCTTTATGATCTCATGGCAATACTCTAAAAACTTAATAAAATTGAGGAGGGGACAACTTAAAATTTTCATCTGAATCAATAAGTTTCTATAATATATCAATTCTAAATTTTAAAGTTCCTTGGCCAAGCAGTCCTTACTTGTGGTACATTATGCACATCCAAACCTGTAAGAAGGATTATTCATGAACAAACATTAAGGGAAATCAAGACAGTACTAAATATTATAGTCTAACAGGAACACCAGAAGCAGCAAAGTCTTCCCAAGTCAATAAACAAAACCATTTTCATATTCATGGGAATGATGTGATCAGTAACAAACAAGTACAAAAAAATTCCTGGTACAGATAATATTTCTGTTTCCCTGAAATTATTCAATAGCTCAAGAAGATTTTATATACTGTCCCTTCGAGCTCCATGAAGTCCTACTCTTCCAATAGAATATTTTCTCCATTTTTAGAAATGTCTATTTTATATCAAAGAGAGGGAAAAGATTTATTCATTCAGTTGGCCATTCAAGAAATAGTTTTAGTGCATCTACTATGGCAGGAAATAGACCAATAAATAATTATTTAATAAATGAAAAGTTGATAGATGGTATGGAAAGGATAAACAAAGAAATAGGAACTGATAGGGTAGAAAAGTAGAAGTGTTGCCTCACAGATGGGAAAGACTCAAAGGGAATGCTGTCAGGAACAGAATGATCCAGGATTCTAGGAATCCCAGACTCCTTTCAGAGACTGATGTAAACAGGACAGAGGACATCATAGGATTCATCCAAATAATTTCAGAACACATAATGGAGGTGAAGTTAGGACACTGAAGGGTCCAGAAGAGTAGTGGATCAAAGTCCTAGGCCCTTCCCTTCAGTCTTGCCAATGATTTCTGGGAAAGAAGGTAATTTTATCCTGAATTAATGGAGTTCTGGGACTCCTTCTTGACTTTTCCTGAGTGAGATATAGAGGCCTCCACATAATAAAATAGAACATGCATTTTTTTAACACCTTAGAAACAGTGAACAACCTATTAAATGAAAAACAAAGGAAATGTTTTTACAACTATAAATAAAGCCTCACACCCACACTATTTGAGAGATGGCAAAGGCTTGTGGACACACTGACAGACGTTAGTGAATTCTTTTTTTCTTAAAAAACTATACAAGTTCATGGGGCTAGAAATTGCGGATAGACTTTACTTCATGTCTTACAGATACTTTATTGAATAGCACAATATAAAGCAAAGTACAGTAATCATGTTTAGTTCACATTCATTCTTGAGTTTCTACTATATTTTACTGTCCACCAACATAAAAACAAGTAACCTGAGGCACTGGCAATACTTTATTGTGGCATTCTTCAGTAACTTTTATATACTGTTTCCTTACATAATTTGAGATGCAATAATGATTTTTCTTATAAATTTCTTCATAAATATTTTTACTGATGGATGCTGCATTTATTTAAGCATCAGTGGACAAATAAAGTTATCCACGGGTGACTAACAACCTTGAATAAATACCACTTCACTCAGTTGCTATCCATAGTACCTAAGAAATGCAATTACATGCTGGGACCTATTATCCCAATTAATGGACTGTTTTATATTCACTGTGCATTATACTTCAAACACTTTAGAGGTCTAGCCTTCACTTAGCTACAGGCAAAGTAAAATTTATAACAAATAACCAAGAAAAGGCTTTCATTTACTTACCAAGATATGTAGCGTGTAATTATACTTTAAGCATAACTAGGCAGGAATCAAAAATGCCCTTTGATTTAAACCACAATAAAAGTATATTTTTAAAGCTGTAACAAATATAAGTTTGTAAGGAACAAGTTGTCATGGTTTGCTGCAACACTGGAGGTTTCATTATCAACTATGTCTATCTTTCTCTTCTTGTAAGGATATGGCCAAAGGTTAAATTTGATTATTATTTATTATATTCAGAGAGAGTCTCATTATTTCAGGCATATGAACTAAAAGAGCACCAATACATGGAGGTCTTCAGTTAGCTAGATGGGTGAAAAAAATAAAATAGTCTGCTAAGAAGTACACAATCCCTTGTTGTGTTGCTACTTTGTAAACGTCAGCCTTAGGCTGTTTTACTGCAATGGAATTTGACCACTGAAGTTTAATTCTACTCCCTCTGGTGGTTTCCAAAGCTGTATTACCAAAGCTATAAAATAAAACACAGTTGTAATTCTTCTCCTTATTGTAAGAAGCATTGATAGCCTCTGATTGTATATTATAGCAAAGGAGCAGTCTATTACATAAATTTATTGCATTTTCTTCCGATAATTACTGGAAGTTATTGAGCAAGGCAGGGAGTTATAGCCAGTAAGTTCCTGCTCTAGCTGAGGAAGCAAATCTACAGATATTTAGTGGACCTAAATAGCTGTAAACAAAACATCATGTTTACAGTATACTAGAAATTTATAATATACAGTGCATTTGAGGTTTTTCTAAAATCATACTCTCAATTCCACAAATATAGAACTGAAATATGAACTGTAGCAAAATGCCATGCTAAGTACATCATCTTTATTTTTTTAAGCCAATTTGACAACACTTTAAATGTCAAAAGTCAAACCATCTGAACTTGGTATTTCACTTTCCTAAGACAGAAGAGTTTTGTAAATTTTTTTTTTTAAATGTGTCATGTGTAGCAGACATATCATCTATGGTTATATTAATTTTTGTACTTGAAATTATAATTATTTATATATCTAAACTCATCCTTCTTTAGCAGAAAAACTGTCCAATAATCAAAAATATGACCAAATTTAAAAGGATCCAGGTTACTAAAAGAAAAAGATACAAGTGAAAATACAATACTTAATGTCTCTTTTGCAAAATACAATATATAAAATAAAATATAGGGGCACCTGAGTGGCTCAGTGGGTTAAGCCTCTGCCTTCGGCTCAGGTCATGATCTCAGGGTCCTGGGATCAAGCCCTACATCGGACTCTCTGCTCAGCAGGGCACCTGCTTCCCCCTCTCTCTCTGCCTGCATGTGATCTCTCTCTCTCTCTGTCAAATAAATAAAATCTTTCAAAAAAGATTTAAAAAATAAAATAAAATATAAAAATATTTAAAAAATTAAAAATAAAATATATAAGTATACAATTCATGCTACCCTAAGTCTGAACTAAAGTTAAACTGAAGATAATAGAAGAATAATTCTTAGAAGATCAACACACCTACAGATAATTTGGGGGAAAAAACTCTGAAGACACTGGAGAACAAGCAAAAGGAGGCAGATACTTTAGGGAGATTACACTTGGAAGGAAAGGGCAAAGGTTGAGTTTTCATATTTTAGAGCTTTTTGCCTGAAGAAAGGCCCAAGGCAGTCCCATCTAAGGTAGATAAAATTGAGTAGAAAATCCAAAACCTTAATGACTTGAAGAAACAAACAAGAAACTTAGGAGCAATGACAATAGTTGGAAAGTGGAGGAAGTAATTCATAAAGAAGAGAGGCCAGAGGGAGGCCCTAAAACTCAGTGTACAAAATCTTCCTATATATCTAGGTCATGATCTCAGAGTTGTGAGATCTAGCTTGTTTGGCCTGCTTAAGACTCTTTCTCTAAAAAGAAGGAAGGAAGGAAGGAGAAAGAAAGAAAGAAAGAAAGAAGAAAGAGAATCCCAGCAAAGAAATAAAACTATTTTTAAAAAGCCAAAGGGAAATTGAGAAAGGAAAAGAAAATTTCTGAGACAGAAATTCGCCTGAATGGATTTATTACTATCAGATGGGAGATGAAAGAATAAAAGGTCAACAAACATGAAGATAGATCAACAGAAATTATCCAACTTAAAGAAAAGAGAAAAATTATTGAGTCTCAATAAACCTAAGGGATAACATCAAAAATTTAAACATACATGTAAAAGGAGTATGAGAAGAAGAAACGAGAGCAATAAAATGGGTTGGGAAAACAAAATATTTGAAAAAGAATGACTAAAATTTTCTCAAATTTGATGAAAAATGTAAGTGTAGAAATTCACAAAACTCAGCAAACCCCTTACAAGTTAATAGAAGGAAAACCATACCAAGGCGTACCATGTCATTTTACTGAAAAAGATATAAATAGAAAATGCTAAAAACAAAAAAATGGTAAATTATATAGGGAAGACCATTTATACAAATTATTGTTGATTTTTCATTAGAAATAATGAAGGCAGAGTACAGTGTAATAATATTTTGAGATAAACAAAAACAAAACTAATTTATTGTAAAGAAAAGTCATTAAGTTGAAGGAAAAGGATATCAGATAGAAATTTAGGTCTTCAGAAAGTAATAAAGAACACCAGAAAGGGAAATATATGAGCAAATGTAAAAGATTATTTCTCCTCTTAATTACTTTAAAATATATATGACCATTTAAAACAAAATTATTATATTGTAAGATATGTAACAAACACAGATGTAATACATATGAAAACCTTAGCATGAACGATTCCTAGAACTAAATAGTAATTTTAGCATAGTTTTATGGTACAAGACTAATGTACAAACATCATTTTCACTTTAACAGACTAGTAGCATTTAGAAATTATCATTTTTAAAAAATTGATTATTTATTTGAGAGAGTGAGTGCAGGGGGAAGAGCTTGTGGAGGGGGGAGAGGGAGGGGGAAAAATCTTAAGCAGATTCTCCTTTGAGCATGGAGCCTGAGGTAGGGCTTAATCTCATGACCCCGAGACCATGACCTGGTCAAAAAACCAAGAGTCAGATGCATAACCAACTGAGTCACCCATGTCCCCCAGAAATGATCAATTTTAATGCAATTTTATTCAAAAACTGCTGTAAAACATTATAGTAGTAACTTTAACAAAAGGTATCCAAAACCTCTGCATTGAAAACTACAAAACATTGCTTAAAAAATCAAAAATCTTAAAAAAATAGAGAGATATACTATGCTCATGGTATTGGAAAGAGACAACATATACTTTAGTATATGTTAATTCCTCCAAAGTTGTATTTATTTATACATATTGATAGATAGATAGACTGAAGGCTTATAAGTTGTATATAAATACATGACATGTAGATATTATATAGCTCTCTCTATATTATATATCCAAATATCTATATATTTATATCTCTCCCTATATATAATCTCATCTCTTTTTCTATATCTATATCTGTAGTGTGTATGTGTGTGTGTGTGTGTGTGTGTGTATGTGTAGGCCATTTGTAGACTTTGATAAGTTGTAAAATTTATGTGGAGTTGCAGAAGGCCTAGATTATCTAAAACAATCTTACAAAAGAATAGTGTTGGAGGAATTATACTACTTAAGTTCAACATTTATTATAAAACTACAGGAAATAAGACAATATAACACTGGCATAAGAATTGATAAACATCTGGCCAGACTTATCCAAAAGAAAAGAGAAAGGATCCAAATTAGTAAAATCATGAATGAAAGAAGAGAGATAACAACCAATACCAAGGAAATACAGGCAATTGTTAGAACATACTATGAGAACTATATGCCAACAAATTAGGCAATCTGAAGAAATGCATGCATTCCTGGACACTTATAAACTACCAAGACTGAAACAGGAAGAAGTAGAACATCTGAACAGAACAATAACCAGCAAGGAAATCGAAGCAGTACTCAAAAACCTCCCAGAAAACAAGAGTCCAGGGCCAAATTCCTTCCCAGGGGATCCTAAAAAACATTTAAAGAAGAAATAATATCTATTCTATTGAAACTATTTCAAAAAAATAGAAATGGAAGAAAAACTTCCAAATTCATTCTATGAGGCCAGCATTACCTTGGTCCCAAAACCAAAACCTTGGTCCCAAAACCCCATCAGAAAGGAAAATTACAGACCAATATCCCTGATGAACATGGATGTAAAAATACTCACCAAGATACAGCCAATAGGACCCTACATTAAAAGATTATTCACCACAACCCAGTGAGATTTATTCCTAGAATGTAAGGGTGCTTTAACATTTGCAACTCAAATAATGTGATAGAGCACATTAATAAAAGACAAGAACCATATGATCCTCTCAACTGATGCAGAAAAAAGCATTTGACAAAGTACAGCATCTTTTCTTGATTAAAACTCTTCAAAATATAAGGTTAAAGGGAGCATATCTCAATATCATAAAAGCCATATGGAAATACCACAGCAAACTTCATTCTTAATGGAGAAAAACTGAGAGCTTTTCCTTTAAGGTCAGGAACATGACAGGAATGCCCACTCTCACACTACTGTTCAACATAGTACGAGAAGTCTTAGCCTCAACAATCAGAAAACAAAAAGAAATAAATGGCATTCGAATTGACAAAAAGGAAGTCAAACTCTCTCTCTTTGCAGATGACATGATACTTTATGTGGAAAACCCAAAAGATTCCACTCTAAAATTGCTAAACTCATACAGCGATTCAGCAATGTGACAGGATACAAAACCAATGCATAGAAATCAGTTGCACTTCTATACACTAATAGTGTGTCTGAAGAAAGGAGATTAGTGAATCAATCCAATTTATAATTGTACACAAAACCATAAGATACCTAGGAATAAACCTAACAAAAGAGGTAAAAGATCTGTACTCTAAAAACTACAGAACACTTATGAAAGAAATAGAGGAAGACACAAAGAGATGGAAAAGCATTACATGCTAGTAGAATATAGGAATAAACACTGTGAAAATGTCTATGCTGCCCAGAGTAACTGACACATTAAATACAATCCTTATCAAAATATGATCAGTATTTTTCACAGAACTGGAACAAACAATCTTAAAATTCGTATGCAGCCAGAAAAGACCCCAAGTCACCAATGAAACGTGGAAAATGAAAAACAAAACTAGGAGCATCATGTTGCCTGATTTCAAGCTATATTACAAATCTGTGATCACCTAGACAGCATGGTACTGGCATCAAAAGACACACATAGACCAGTGGAACAGAATAGAGAGCTCAGAAATAGGCACTCAATTCTACGGTCAACTAATCTTTGACAAAGTAGGAAAGAATATCCAATGTGGGGTGGGGGAGACAGTTTCTTCAATAAATGGTGCTGGGTAAATTGGATAGCCACATGCAGAAGAATGAAAGTGGACCATTCTCTTACACCATACACAAAGATAAACTCAAAGTGGATGAAAGACCTCAATGTGAGACAGGAATCCATCAAAATCCTCGAGAACACAGGCAGTAACCTCTTTGACCTTGGCCACAGAAACTTCTTCCAAGACATGTCTCTAAAGGCAACAGAAACAAAAGCAAAAATGAACTATTGGGACTTCATCAAGATAAAAACTTTCTGCACAGCAAAGGAAGCAGTCAACAAAACTAAAAGGCAACCCACGGAATGGGAGAAGATACTTGCAAATGACATAATAGATAAAGGGCTGATAACCAAGATCTATAAAGAACTTATCAAATTCAATCCCCCCAAAATAAATAATCCAGTCAAAAAATAGACAGAAGACATGAACAGACACTTCTCCAAAGAAGACGTACAAATGGCTAACAGACACATAAAAAATGTGACACATAAAAACAGACACATAAAAATGTTCCATTTGCCATCAGGGAAGTGCAAATCAAAACCACAATGAGATACCACCCTACACCAGTTAGGATGGCCAAAATTAACAAGACAGTGAACAATAAATGTTGGCAAGGATATGAAGAAAGGGAAACCTTCTTACACTGTTGGTGAGAATCAAAGCTGTTACAGCCACTCTGAAAAACAGTATGGAGATTCCTCAAGATGTTAAAAATAGAGCTACTTTATGACCCAGCAATTGTACTACTGGATAATTACTCTAAAGATACAGATGTAGTGAAAAGAAGGGGCATGTGCACCCAAACGTTTATAGCAGTAATGTCCACAATAGACCAACTGTGGAAAGAAATTAGATGTCATTCAACATATGAATGGATAAAAAAGATGTGGTTCATATATACAATGGAGTATTAAGACAGCCATCAGAAAGGATGAATACCAACCATTTGCATCGACATGGATGGAACTGGAGGGTATGATGCTAAGTGAAATAAGTCAAGCAGAGAACAACAATTATCATATGGTTTAACTCATATATGGAAAATAAGGAATAGCCCAGAGGACCATAGGGGAAGGGAGGGAAAACTGAATGGGAAGAAATCAGAGAGGGAGACAAACCATGAGAAACTCTGGACTCCATGAAAGAAATTGAGGGTTGCAGAAGGGATTGGTTGGGGGGATGGGGTAACTGGGTGATGAGCATTAAGGAGGGCATGTGATCTGATGAGCACAGGGTGTTATGTGCAACTAATGAAACATTGAACACTACATGAAAAACAGTTGATGTACTACATGTTGGTTAATTGAATGACATAAAAAAAAAAGAACAGATAAATATATCAAGGGAACAGAACAGAGCACCCAGGAATAAATACACATCAGAGGTCTATTAATTTTTTACAAAGGCAGCAAAGCAATCCAATAAATGTTTCTAGAATAACCTACCTCACATCGTACATAAAAATTAATTTAAGGTGGGTGATAGCCCCAAAGTAAAAACTAAAATTATAAAATTTCTAGTAGAAAATACAGAATAAAATTGTTACTTGAGGGTTAGCAAAGGTTTTTTTAGACATAACCCAAAAAACAGCAATAATAAATGAAAATGGTGAATTTACCTTTATTGAAAGTAAAACTTCTGCTCACTGATAGACACAATTAAGGAAATGGGTCCCCAAAATACAGGCTAGTAGAAAATATTTACAAAGCATAATATGATAAAGGACTCATGACTTGAACTGACATTTTAACAAAGAAGATAAACAAGGGACCAATAAGAATATGAAAAAATGTTCGACATCATTAATCACCAGGCAAATGTAAATTAAAACCAGAATGATATACCATTATACATCCTCCAGAATAGTTATAATTAAAAGACTTGACAATATCAAATGTTGGCAAAGATGTAGAGTAATCAGAACTCTCATACACTGTTGTTCAGAATGTAAATGATAATAACCACTTTGAAAAAGCATCAGTTTTTTTTTAATAAAACTAAACTTATATTTACACTATCACCTAGAAATTCCACTTCTAGGTATTCCCCCAAGAGAAATGAAAAGAGGTCTTCACAAAAAGATATAAGAGAACATTCAAAGTAGCATTATTCATAATATCTAAAATCTGAAATCAATTCAGGTGTCTGTGACCAGAAAAATGGATATACAAACTGAAATACATTCATACAATAGAATTCTACCCTGTAAAAGAAGGGAATAAGCCTCTGATAAATACAACATGGATGAATTGCAAAAACACAGATCTAAATGAAAAAAGGCTTACACAAAGGAGTAGAAAAATCAACAGTAATGTTTACATGAAATTTAAGAACAGATTAAATTTATGATAGAATAAATCAGGTAAATGCCTTCTTAGGATACTAGATGCAGAGACTGACTTAGAGGGACATGCAGGAATTTTCAGAGGTAATGTAAATATTCTGTATCCTCATTAAGTTATCTTTAGGATTAGGTTTGGAAGTATGTGCATTGGTTAAAACTTTAGCAAATGTTGCTTAAGATCTGTGTATCTCATTGTAGGTCCATTTTCTTTCAAAAGAAAAATATGTAACCATATATTGAATTCTAGTTAATGATATTCATGCTGAAATGTTTAGGGATGAAGTATGCCAATGTCAACTTATTTTGAAATGCGTCAAAAATAAGATATCTTGATGCATCAATCGAGGAATGGTAAGATAGATAAATGTGTGATAAAGCAAACCTGCCAAAATTATTATTGTAAAATGGTGCTTTATAGGTGAGGACTGTGTTGTTCTTTCTACTTTCCCATATGTTTGAAATTTTCAGATTTATAAGTGTTGGAAAAATATATGATTAAAGAGACTTGGCCTTTTAGTTACCTATTGCTAATAAGGAATCTATTCCGAAACCTGGTAATTTAAAATAACAACCATTTTACTTTATCCCACAATTTTGGGAGTCAGGAATACAGGCAGGATTTTACTTGACAATTCTTCATGTGTTCTTGACTGGGATAACTTTAATATTCAGTTAGCAGCTAAAGTGATCTGGAAAATAGATGGTTTCACTCACATACAGGATTGGCTAGAAGGCTGGGCACAGCTGGGCCCCTTGTCCTGTTCATATTGTTTCAAGAGCTCTCCTACTGATCTTGCCATCTATATAGTTGGACTTCTTACATGACAGTTCAGGGTTCTAAGAATCTATTGTGAAAGCTGTCTTAATAGTTAGGCCACCGTATTTTGTTAATCAAAATAATCACAAACCAGCTCAGATTTAAAGAGAGGAATATCAAATAATTTGTACCTATATTTAATCTGCCAAACTTAGCATAAGGGCTTTAACTGAAGCAATGTTGGTATTTAAGTGTTTGAACTATTGCATACAAATTTATTGACTTCTCAGTATAAGTATTCAGAATTTCGTGATACATGGTTTGATAATATGATTCCTACCCTCAATGAACTTACAGTTTAGGTTGATAGGGAGAGGAGTAAATATAAACTTACAATACAATATGATAATTACTTTAATAGAGGTATATAAAGTGTAGCTGGGAACATAGGGAAGGGAGAAGGGAGGAGTCAGGGAAATTTTACTAGAAGAGAGAAAAACTCTGTTGATTCTAATTTTACTAGAAGAGGGAAAAACTGTTGATCCTAAAACAGTAGTAGAAATTTGCCATACAGATATTAAGAAGATGGTATTCCATAAAGAGAAGAAAAGCATGTTACTTGGAAATCCTTTATTGTCCTTTTTATCCACTACCTAAATAATACTCCCCACTCCTTTATGTCCCACTATATTACATGTATTTCCATCATAGCACTTAAATTATCCATTGTATTTATTTACACACGTATCTCCCCCATTGAAACAAAAGCTTTATGGCAGAGAAGATCACTTACTTATCTCTGTATCTGTGATGATTGAAAGACCTCAGTTAATAAATTTTTATGAAAGAGATAAAAAAAAATCTAGCAGTTGTTCTGACTTATTTTGGGGTCCAAATTATGGGGATATTTTAGCCTGGAACTTCACAAAATTGTCAAGGTATGTGACTTTAGGCATTGAGCTGGAAACTTTCTTGAAATCCATCTCAAAGTGGGAAAAGAGATGCATTTTAGTATTATAAAATTGCCTCTGTAGAGACAGCCAAAAGAAAAGAGGCCTAGAGCTCCGTTTCTCGCACTGGCGCTTCTTCATTCAGAAAAGTGTGAAAGGAATGCACTTGAGATGAACACCAGGGTGTTGTATGTAAAGGATGAGTCACTAAATTCTACACCTGAAACTAATATTACATTGTATTTTAACTAACTGGAATTTAAATAAAAACTAGAAAAAAAAGTAAAGCCCCAATCTTCAATAACAAAAAAGCATGAAAGTTAAGGAACTGGAAACATTTCTATAAATGTATGAATAAATGAAAAAATAAAATAAAGCAAATGAAAAAAATAAAACTAATGATGAAATAACTAAATGTCAACATTAATTCCTAATGGGAAGGAGGGACACTATACAAAGCCCTTTATTTTCATTTTTAAAAATTAGAGTAAATAAAAAGCTAACAAATGTTCTCTCAACTGAGGTGAAAAAAGCTTGTTTCCCCTCCAATCCTCTGCTTGAAGAAAGGAGTCAGAGTATGAATAACATCTTCAAACTTCTCTAGTGAGACAGCCAAAAGCAGAGAGTCATTTTCTCAGTAGAGCCTTGATCAAATACTTTCATACTAGATTCCCATATGAGCCAGGACTGTCTCAATCACTTCCCTGTCTAGTCAGCAATATTAAAACCTATAGCGGGATGGTGTAACTGGGTGATGGGCATTAAAGAGGGCATATGATGTGATGAGTACTGGGTGTTACAGGAAACTAATAAATTACTGAGCACTATATCTGAAACTAATGATGAGTTTAAATATAAATAAATAAATAATAAATACCTATAACAAAGAGACTTCTGTGTCTTCATAAAAATTCAGCTTTACCTGATACCAAAGCCCTTGTAGTAAATTATTATTAAAGAGAATAAAATAATCACTCCTTAGATCAAGAAGTCTCCTCAAGGCCATTCTGAAAACCCCAATTATGAGAAAAGCCCAGGCTGAGAAAGCAAGTGTACAATTTTCATATGGTTGTAATGTTCAGAAACACTGGCTGTCACTTAAAGCAATTAATGCTGTAATAAACAAGGACACTTGTGATAGGCAAGTAAGAATTGTGGGTAAAAGAAAAATAAATACAACCATAATTAATGTTACTGTACATTTTGATAATTGCTCTCTTTGAATTTGAGAGGCAGGGTGGGGGTCATGGGGTCTAGGGAGGGGAAAAAATGAAACAAGATGGGGCAGGAAAGGAGACAGACCATAATAAACTCTTAATCCCAGGAAACAAACTGAGGGTTGATGGGGGAGGGGAGGGGAGGGATAGGGTGGTTGGGTGATGGACATTGGGGAAGGTATGTGTTATGGTGAGTGCTGTGAATTGTGTTAAGTCTAATGATTCACAGACCTGTAACCCTGAAGCAAATAATACATTATATATAAAGAAAAAAAGAAAAAATAATTGTCTTCTCTTTAATTTCTTCTTTAGCTACAGATCTTTTATTTCCATCTTTCTCTCTCCTGTGTATATAATTTGAAAGCACATTTACTCTGATTGTGAATTTTTTTCACATTAGTACAATTATATTTTCATTTGAATAAAGATTTATCTATACAGCACACATACTTAGAGCTAAAACTGAAGAAAAACAAAAATGAATTTTGATACATATTTCCAAACTTCTTTTGTCTATAATGGAAATTATTAAAATTGTGTTGTTCTTATTATGCATGACAAGCTTCCCTAAATATTGTTGGCTTAACAAATATATATGTCATTTGTACTTTATATTTATTGACACATCATATTACTTTGGAAAAGATAAAGGATTTATCTTTAGTACAAAGCTATTATTGCCATAATATTTCACAAGTGACTTGCCAATTTCCTCCATTATCATAAAACCCAAATTATCCCTGATGATCAACCAAGTCAGAAGTAAAGACAGAATAAAAGACACCATATTAAAGGAAAATTTAAGACAATTCATCATTGTCCCAGCTTGATTTTTAATATAAACAACTTTAGATAAAATATTTAGAATTGTGCCCTTCAATCTTTGTTTTTAAATAAAATGGAATTATAATGTCTTAAGATCTTCTATCCCTAAAAATATTTCCTCCCCAAATATTAAGATTTGTTTTCTGTTCAATGCATATTTTATTTTTTACCAAATATAGGTGATTACTGTTACTTAATAGAAGCTGAATTCCTATAATGTGCCAGTTACCATTTTAATTGTTTCATCTAATATTAACAATAACATTAATAAGGACAGATAACATTTAACAAGTGTTTACTACTATATCTCATGTATTTTTCTAAGTGCTTAAATTCATTTAATTATAAAAATCCTATGAGATAGCATAACTTTTACAATTTTACAGATGAGAATATTGAAGCACATCAAGATTAAGAAACTCACGACACCAAAAGCGAGAGCAAGAACAAAAAAGCTTTTGTTCGTAAAATAACACCAACAAGAAAGTAAAAAGATAATCCACAAAATGGGAGAAACTATTTCCAAGTCATGTATCTGATAAAGGACTTGTATCTCAGAAATATAAAGAACACTTACAATTCTATAATAAATGACAACCCAATTACCCAATTAGAAAATGGGGAAAGGTCTTGAATAGATATCTGTCCAAGGAAGATGTATAAATGATATCATTATTCATCATGGAAGTACAAATCAAAACCATAATAAAATACCACTTCAATCAAATGGGATGGCTAGATAAAAAGTCAGATAATAACGAGTGTTAACAAGGATATAGAAAAAATTAAAATCCTCATGCAATTTTGGTGAACCATGTAAAATGGTACAGTCATTTTGGAAAACAGTCTGGTAGTTCCTCAAATGATTAAATATAGAGTTACTAAAAGACCTAGCAACTCCA
>PISX010033489.1:0-15030 GCA_004024625.1 Mellivora capensis | reverse complement strand
AGAAGTCCTAGAGGACACACTGATTTTTCACTGTATACCATATCAGGAATGCCTTTCTACTTCCATACCTGTTCGTCGGTCCAAATCTGAATATCTATCCACCAATAGCTCTCAAGTTCTGATTCATGTCTCTTAGGAATTTAGATGAATCCAAATCTGAGTTCATTATTGCATTATGCCTTTTCTTAGCTTTCTCTACCCCATCACAATTTACAATGACACATTTATAGGTTATAATATTTTTAAGGCCTGTCTACCCCATCAGACTATAAACTCCATGTGTTCAGGGCCTCTGTCTGCTCTGCTCATTTCTGTGTCCCCAGCACCAGATACGGTGGTTCCCATTTAGTAATCATTCAGTAAATATTTCTCAATGAATGTGTCCATGCATGAATAAGTGAATGTGTGAGTAAATTGTACAACCTAGGGACACCTGGGGGGCTCAGTTGGTTAGTAACTGCCTTCAGCTCAGGTCATGATCCTGGGATTCTGGGGTCCTGGGATCAAGCCCCCTGTTGGGCTCCTTGCTCAGCGAGGAGCCTGCCCTTTCCCTCTACCTGCTGCTCTGCCTACTTGTGGTCTCTCTCTCTGTAAATAAATAAATAAAATTTATTTTAAAAAATTGTACAATCTACTGAGATAGAAAACACTAGGACAAGAACAGCTTTTGGGAGGGAAGATCTTGGGTTTAATTTGGACTTGCTGAGTTTAGGAAGACCATGAAATTTCTAGTGTAGTCGCAGCCTTCCATAGCTTCCAGAAGATCAAATCCTCTCTTCTGTGTCCTTTGTCATAATTTCCCATTCATCTGTCTGTTCCTTCCACTAGTCTGCCAGATCTGTGAGGGTAGGGACAATGGTACATCATTTTATCCCCAGTGGGCAGCTTGGCACATGGATGGGCTCAGTGAATGAATGGGCAGGTTGAGTAAGTTTTTACAAATTTTGCAAACTCCCAGAGAGTGGCAAAAATACAAATAATGATTCCTGCCTCTGCCTTCTTCCAGTGGTGTCTCCAGAGCTCAGTGCTTAATGCGTGGCACAAAATAAATACTCAGTATTTACTCAGTAAATATCTGTGGGATTAAACTGCCCTTCCTCTAAGTGTCACTGAAGCACAGACATTGCAGTTTGGGTCACGGAATGATCTTCCTTAAAGGACTATGAGGTGCCAGGACAATAATGATCAATATTTCAAAATATGGAGGACAGTGATGTTATCTAGTTTGAGGCAATGTGAAATAAATCTCATTTCTGATGGTGGTGGAATAAAAATCTTTTACAAAATAGAAGACCCTTCCTGAGCTACTGTACCAGAGCCACTTCTAGTATTTGATGCACTTACTGTAAGCAGCAAAGAGTGAAAATCACCCCAACTTTGGCCTCTGTGAGGGAAGTTAAATGTTTAAGGAATAATACATACTGAATACAGAGAATTAAAGTAGTCCAGACTTTAGTAAAAGTGTTGTTACTTGCACACGGTGAGGAATTATCTGATTAAAAAAAAATTTTAAAAAGAGGCAAGAAAATATTAGGGTAATTAATGTGCTTGGAAAATATTATCTCGTAAGAGGTTATTCATATATAAAGGTATGATTATCCGACTGTGTGTTTGGAGGGCTTCGAATACAATGTTTATAATAAAATAGAATGTTGTAAAGAGTGGAATGAGAGCCTTAGAAGTTGGCCACCAAGAATGTCCTTACAGATACATAAAGAGGTAAGAGCTGTATTTTGCCCAGCACATTGTCAAAATGTGTTTGTAAATTTTTGTCCGCTTATCTGTCTCTCCCACTACTCTGCCTGAGGGCAGGAACTGTGACTTTTTCATGCTGCATCCCCAGTGCCTGCAAAGAAGAAGTACTCAAGAATGACTATAGAATGAATGATGGGGCGCCTGGGTGGCTCAGTGGGTTAAAGCCTCTGCCTTCAGCTCAGGTCATGATCCCAGGGTCCTGGGATCCTTCAGCTCAGGTCATGATCCCAGGGTCCTGGGATCGAGCCCCGCATCGGGCTCTCTGCTCAGCGGGGAGCCTGCTTCCCCCTCTCTCTCTCTGCCTGCCTCTCTGCCTACTTGTGATCTTTGTCTGTCAAATAAATAAATAAAATCTTTAAAAAAAAAAAAGGATGACTATAGAATGAATGAGTGAGTGAATGAGTGAATACTTACTTTTGTCATTGCAAGAGGTAAGGTTTAAGGATTTCCATCAAATTCTCATTTAATTTCTCTGGCAACTTCCATTTAGTTTTGAATTACACACACATACACATTACATACATGTGCACACATATCTACATATAAACATGCATGTGAAAATATGTATACTTTTTTAAAATCAGAAAGTATTACATAACTCCAGGTTCTGCCACAGTCTCTCTGTAGTCTCTCATGATCTCCATGGGTGCCCAGAATCTTACCTTGAGGAAGGTCAGGCAGTCCTGGTTCTCACTCTTGTCTTTGTCTCGTAGGTCGAAGTTGTAGAGAGCTCGGCAGAGTGGGGGTGGCTGGGGCAGCTGCTTGATGACTTCCACGGAGCTGGCTGGGAAGATCCCACTGACTCCATTGATCTCCCCTTGGTACCAGTTCTCATCCAGCTGCCTCCGGAGAAGGATGACATCTCCCTTATTAAACTTCAGGTCACCAGGATTCTGCCCTCGGTAGTTACATAAGGCCTTTGCTCGTGGCACCTGCAGTGGCACAGACCAATGAAATGTATCCTTAGCTCACAGGCGAGGGGGACAGAAGGGGTAACAGTAAAACTGACCACTGAGCACTTCCCATGTGCTAAGTGGATGTGGATCATCTTCTTGAACCTTTGATATAGACATCCTTATTACCCCCTCTTCTAAGTAGGGCAACTGAGGCACAGAGTGGGTTAGTACCTTGCCTAAGGGGACCCAGCTGGGAAATGAAAGATACAGGGTCTGAACTTGGGCTACATGATTTCAGAGTCCCTGTTCTTTTTTCTTTTCTTATTAATACAGTGTTTATTTGTCTTCCCTCTGTCAAACCGAGCCAACCACTTTCTGCAGGCTGCCTGGGGAGGTATAGGGAAAGGAACACAAAGGGCAGATGAGACACTGGAGGAAAACCCAAGGGAGGTGGAGACCGCTCCTTCACATGGTGAGGAGGATGAGAAAAGCCACCAGCAGGCAAAAGAGCCCTATGGTCTCTGAGAGGGCAAAGCCCAGAACAGCGCAGGAGAAGAGCTGTTGCTTCAGAGAGGGATTCCTGCCATAAGCAAGGATGAGGCTCCCAAACAGTCCCAAAGTCAGCCCCAGGGCCAGCACCCCCCTACCATGGCAGCCTCAGCCCCAAGGAGCTTGGCTGCTGTGTTGATGTCACTTGCACTGGCGCTGGTTGGGAAGCTGTGGCTAGGAATGAGTGAGGTCAGGGGACGTGGGGCTGTCAAGCTGCTGAGGGTCTTATAAGGTGTCTCCAGTTTTAGCACCAGTGTAGCTGGTGACCAGCTCAACACCGAGAGGTGCTCCTTACCAAGAAGTGGGTGGAGACGAACTTTGTACCAGTGTACATTTTCAGGGGATGAGAGGCTGTTGGCAGGAGAGCTGCTCCCAGCGCAGAGAAGACAGAGAGGGGCGGGGGCCAGAGCCCCCGTTATTAATCACTATGCAGGGAACGGGATTTTGAACTTCCACAACTATGTGGACTTGAGTGAGTCAGTGACTCTTTTTGGGGCCTGAATACTGACTGGGAATTCTGGCTCTACCTCTTTCCTTTCATGTGACTGTAGTCATGTCATTTAATCTGTCATAAATCATATCCACTTATAAAATGGCGTAATAACAGAATATGTACTTCATTAGGGTAGTCATGAAGACTAAATATTTATAGTGCATTTTCTAAAGATTTTATTTATTTGAGAGAGAGAGAGAGAGAGAGAGAAGTAGAGAACAGAAGCAGGGAGGAGAGGGAGAGGGAGAAGCAAACTCTCTGATGAGCGGGGAGCCTGATGCTGGGCTTGATCTCAGGACCCTGGGATCATGACCTGAGCCGAAGGCAGATGTTTAACCAACTGAGCCACCCAGGTGCCCTAAGTATTTATAATGCATTTAGCATATTGCTTGATACATAGTATGGGCCCAATAAATGGCATCTCTTACAGGATGGCTATAATAAGGAAAGGCTAATGATATCAGTTCTACCTATTCCTCAGTGTTGATGGGAAGTAAACTGAGGTGAAAAGTCCCTGAAAATACAAAGTATTATAGGAGGGGCACCTGGATGGCTCAATTGGAGGAGCATGCAACTCTTGATCCCGGGGTTGTGAGTTCAAGCCCACACTGGGTGTAGAGGTTAAAAAAAGAAAGTGCTATATGGGAGTGATGCAACATAATTTTTCTTCAGCCGCCTCTAAAAAGTGTAAATGTCATTAGAGTGTTTGGATCATTAGGAAGCACTGAGACAAAGAATTAGTCAGAAATCAATCGTTGCCTTTAAAAAAAAATCAGCTAAATAACTGTTATTTGTTAAATTAGTTGTCTTTCTAAATAATTGTTTCAGTAAAGTGCATTTTTTTTTCTAATTGGAGCTGGTTTCTACACGCAGAAACAGCCTCACTTTGGTTTTGCTTGAAGTCAAGAGTGGCAGACTGCAAATTCTTTTTTTTTTTTTTTTTAAGATTTTATTTATTTGACAGAGATCACAAGTAGGCAGAGAGAAAGGCAGGGGGCAGGGCGGGTGGGGGGATGCAGGCTCCCTGCTGAGCAGACAGCCCGATGTGGGGCTCAATCCCAGGACCCTGAGATCATGACCTGAGCCAAAGGCAGAGGCTTTAACCCACTGAGCCACCCAGGCGCCCCAGACTGTAAGTTCTAATAACTTACATTTATTAGCCCTTCATGTCACCTGGGATTGTATTGTATTTTGTGCTTCCCTCAGCAGTGGGGGAAAGCAGCCCCCTCTCTCGGGGGCAATCTTGCTATTCATAAGGGGATGTAAGCAGGCAGTATTTCAGTTCTCTGGGAACCTTCCGAGTCTGCAATGTTCATTTGAAAAGGAATTTCAAGCATTTCAGAGGTAGAGACAAGACCTGAGCAGTCCCTTACTGATGGGATGTTAGAGCAGTGTTTTTTTTCCGCTAGATCCTGGACACAATACGGAGAGCCCGGGGAGATAGAAAACCACAGGAACGCAGCTCATCCTTGGGAAACTAGTGGACAAGTGAGTAAAGGACGTGTGTACTAGGAGGTTTAGCACAGTGCCGTGGATATTATAAATGGAATTGGTTGAATAAATTACGGAAAACCCTGTAGCTATTAAAACTGATGATGTGGATCTATAATTAATAACATTGACAATTACTCATGATATATACTAAGTATAATAGAAGAGGTTAAAAACAGTTGTTTTCATTATAAATAAAAACTAGGCTTTCATTGTAAATATATATGTATATTTTTACCTGCGATGGCTATATCAGCATTTTTTTTAAAAAAGATTTTATTTATTTATTCGACAGACAGAGATCACAAGTTGGCAGAGAGGCAGGCAGAGGGAGAGGGAGAAGCAGACTCCCTGCTGAGCAGAGAGCCCGATGCGGGGCTCCATCCCAGGACCCTGGGATCACGACCTGAGCTGAAGGTAGAGGCTTTAACCCACTGAGCCACCCAGGTGCCCCTAAATCAACATTTTAAGAGTGGTTATTTCTAAGTATTGATACTTTTGAATATTTAAAAAAATGGTTTCCTTAAATGCTTAGCCATATTTTCTAACTCTTCTACAATGAAATAATTATATTGTCTATTAAAATTGGACAGTAGAGGAGTGCTTGGCTAGCTCAGTCAGTAGATCTCTGGGTCATGAGTTTGAGCCCCATGTTGGGTGTGCAAAACTATTTTAAAAATTTTTAAAAAATAAGTGGACAGTAGAAATAAAATGGATGAAACTGGGGAATGAGAAGTGAAAGATATGGGAGCAATTTAGGAAGAAAATAAGCCAAGCTGAGTAGGATCAACAAACCATGCAACTACCTTCTTGGAGAAGTTTCTTATCTGAGAAATAAGCAAGTAGAAGCAGAGTGAGAGCACAGGATTTCTGAAGAATGACCTGAATCTGTTAAACTCCTAGTTTAATAGTTGTCCCTTCTTCTCCCAGTTTTCCATTGTAATATAAATCACATTTTTGGGGGGTACATGGCCATGTGGAACACTGGTCACATTTGGAATTGTGCCTCCCCGAGGCAGCTAAGTTTTTGGCCAGTGGGGTATAGGCAACTTTTAGGACATATCGTTCCCGGGAGAGACTGATTTTCTCTTTCCTTTCCTGCATTTTGCTATGTGGAATGCAGACATGATTGCTGGAGTTTTAGCTGCCATCTTGAACAATGAGGATGAGGTTCGCAGGGAAAGAGGGAAGCAAGTAGTCTGGATTGCAGAGCTGCCAGACAATTCCTGGATTACTCTGACTTCTAGACTTTTGTCTGGAACCTAAATAAATATCCATCTTGCCTAAGGCATGGTTATTTTGCATTTGTAAAAGGAAGGAAGAATGAAAAAAATTAAGAAAAACACTGAAGCCCCCTTAACTTAGCATAATAATAATAGTATCAATAGCTAATATTAGTGAGTGTTCCTTCCCATATGCCAGGCATTGTGCTAGGTACTCCACAATAGATCTGTTTTAATCTCATGACAAACTATGATTAGAAAACTGAAAGTAGATGGTGCCGGGTTTAGAATTTGAGGTGGGATTTGTCTATCCTGAGGAGCTCAAGCTCTTAACCACTCAGCCAGTGTTTTTCAAATTCAAGTCTGTGGTTGACCTATATCAGAATCCTTGGAGATGTCCAAAATGCAGATTCCTGGACCTCATCTCTAAACCTCTTTGATCAGAATCTCTTGGTTGTATTTTTACCAAGCTCCCTTAGCATCCAAGTTTGATGGCCCTGGTCTGAGTTACATCTTATTCTAACTAAAATGGGAGCAATGGAATTTCACTGTAGGCTTTGTGAATGGCTAATCTGCCTTTTTTCTCTCTTTTCTGGAAGACATTCCAGTGCAAGTGGCAGTGTATTTTAATGACTACTAAGTAAGTACATTAAAACTGAAATTGCATACAGTGCTTAAATCTCTGTGCAGATGCCTGAACTTTGAAACCCTGAGACAGTACTAAGTGCTTGACCATCTTTGTCTTTCCTCTATCTCCCCTCAGTACAGGTAAGTATTGTGGAAGCATACTATCAGTCCACTTTTAACACCTTCTTTCTCTTCAGTCTGCCCTGGTATTCTCAGCTCTTACATTCATATAAACTGGGTTGGGCAGGGTCAGATGCAGAAAGCGGGAGAGAATCTGAAGAGAGGAAGGCAATTAACGTTTATTGTGGTACTGATGGCCACAGAAATTTGTCTCACATTACAGCTTTACTTCACTTTCTATATATTATGTCATTCATATGATCTCAACATCCTCTAAAGTAGGTGGCATCACCCCATTGTATTGAGAAAGAAACAAAAGTTCTGAGATGTTCAACTTTACCATGCAAGGTCACACAGCCAATGTGTGGCATCCCTGAGACTTGACTTGGCTCTTTTGACCTCAAGGCCTGGTGCTCCTCTCACTCATTCTCTTTCATCCTGCTGAAGTCACCAAGTATGTTTTTCTATCATAAAACTCATTTGGGGCTCTGTTTCAAAATCAAAATCTGAATAGAGTGTGAATGCAATCTGCTTGCTGCTGGATGCATTAGCATGAATTATTGAACTCCAGAGCCCTCACATAAAAGTTAAGCACCTGAAGAGACTCAGCTGGTTGATTCTATCCGGTTCTCAACTGTTCTCTCAGGGGAAAATGACTCTGAGTTCCACATCAGCTATCACCTGTGACATTGTTGGTAATATCTTTTATCACCCACAATTGTTTTCTGTCTCTATAGGTGTATGTGCGAGGGGGGGAATGGGGATCGTGGGTGCGGAGGTCTCAAAGCTGGGTCATTCCCAATCTCCTTTTCCTGGTGTTTTTCTGAAAAACAGAGAATCCAGTGAAAGCCTGTATGTGCCTAAAGAGCTTTCCTTTTCTATAATTCAAAAGGCTCAAGACTTCTATGTCTATTCACTTGTCACCACAGTAGGGTCTGAAAGCCACGAGGGCCATGCTTTTGATGGAGGGATAATGCAAGGAACCAAGAGACACGGGAACCAGGTCATGCAGAGACATTAGCAGCAACAGCATGTTGTAGTAATGAATGTTCGTACTGGACTTCTGGCAAGCGTTCCCTCTCTGAGCAACCACATGTTTTCTCTCCATTTTCTGATAGGCCTGTCATTCACTCTGGTCATACCACACACACAGCGGTTTGTGGCCTGGGCTAGCCAGGGGACCCAAATGCCCCTCACATAGTGCTTGGTGCAGTGCAGTCAACTGCCTCCTACAGTGCTAACTGGAATGTTCTCTGAGGTTTGATATATAGATGCTCTCTTGGATCATAAGCCTTGAGGAGGTAAGCCTTGGACTACTAGTGGTGGTATTTCCCAACCAATAGACACATCTTCCTGAATGAAGCTGCAGAAGGCAGAAGAAAGAGATATACACAGATAAGAGAACTAGATAGATAAAAGCCTTGACAATAAAATTTCAATGCCGAGATCCAGAAGTGCTTGAAGGATACCTCATTAAATAAGACCATACCTGCAATGTTTTGCTTATTACTTAAACTACTTCAGAGTTGTTTTCTGACACTTGAATAAGTCCTGACTAGCACATATTAAGAACCTGGAAACAACAAGACTACCTAACAATGAAATCTCCAAATAGTAGAATCCAGAAACAGCAGGAGGTATAGCTGCCAATGAGCTCTGAGCTTCTTTCCAATTTGAAAATAAGGAGGCATGTGGACTGATAACAGCGTAGGAGAAAAGAAGCCCAAGTGGAACAGAACCACCGCAGTATAAAGGAAAAGGCCGAGCCGGGATGAGAACTTCATTTATTATCACGTAATGAGCTCTTCACCATGACTAGTGACACTTCCCACTGCTTTAGAAAGGATCTGGCCTGGTTCTCTCTAGTCCTGGCATCAGGTGGGGCCAAAATCAACATGCTGAGCTAACTGCTTCCCTCCCTGCGCTGATCATGAGATCACCCATCTCTAGAGAATGGAGCCAAGAAAAAACACCCTGGCCTTTGGCTCAAGTTATTATGCACTAGGCTATGAATTCTCTTTGGAGAGTTCAGGATGTGTGTCTAAAGCTCCTCTGTATCTGTTTCTGAGACCTGAAGACCAGACGGTGTTTGATAAATGCTTAAAGAATGAATGAATTAATCAAGAAATATCCAGAAATTGCCATTCCTGGAGGAGAGGGATACATACATTCAAGGTTAAGAAATATAACTGATAATAGTAATTTGAAAGTAGGTTTACTGGCATAAGCTGGAAAATAAAGAGTTTTGGTGATATTTTCCAAATTGTCCTGATTTTTAATAATTTGGTCCTACACACATTCGAAAAAATGTTCCATATTCAAGTTCAGGAAACGCTAAGTTAAACAAAGTCACATAGGTTTCTTCGCTGACTGGCTTCTCAGGAGCTTTATCTGCCGATGTGGTTTTATATTTGCATCTGGACCACTTTGCAGGATTAGAAGAACAGGCTTGGGGAATGCTGGGTAAGATAAATGGATTTTACCGTACTAATGAGACAAAGGATCAACTAACTGTCCTAGATCTTAACTTCCTACTCGCTGCCTAGCCAATTGGGCCATGCTGCCTTTCTCCCTCACCATGATAACCCTTTTGGAACAGATTTTGGGCAATGGAGTGTACATTAGAAAGTGCTGGCTGGCCCTTGTGCACACATTTTGTCTTCTCCGGTGAGAAGGAAGAACCCCCCCACCCAGTGTTCAACAGGATCATGACCATCTGCTAGTTGGGGGCTTGAGATCACCAGAGGTTCACAGTATTATGCTTTTCATCAATGGAAATCCCTGAATCTGGACATTTACATTTGAGGCCAGGTTTATAAGATACTCTGTGTGAATTTCTTTTCTTCAGAGAGAATTTTACTTGTTTAAGGGAGATACAAGGGTGTAATACAACACAGATCTTAGAGTCAAGGAGGATGTTTGCATTCTGGCATTTGTAACTTTGACCAAATTACTTAGCTTTCATGATCCTTAGTTCAGGTCATCCACAAATTGGGATCAGTATTCTACCTCTCTGTGCATTACCCTCAGCAAGTCTGGGTTATTCAGATGCTCCCTGTTCCAATGAAAGTTTTGGCAGCTGACCTGGGAGATAATCTCTAAGCCCTTGGAATATCCTGCCTGTTCAGAGACTTGGTTTACTTGGGGCTTTGGGGCATACCAGAGAGTCTAAGCTAACAGTGTGATTTACGGTGGGAAGCTTGAGTCACGTAGTAGAACCTTGACCTCTCAAGGAGTTGGATGGAGACTAAAGTCGACCACATGCCTACCTGACCGACCTCCAATAAAAACCCTGGACATCAGGTCTTGGGTGAGTGTCCTCGGTTGGCAGTACTTCGTGAGTGCTGTCATGCATTGTTGCTGAGTCAAATAAATGTCTGTATAACCCCTCTGGGAGAGAACAACTGAAAGCTTGTGACTGGTCTTTTCTGGACTTTGCTCTATGTGTTTTTTTCTGATTCTGACTTTAATTTGGGTCCTTTCACTGTAATAAGTTGTAACTGTGAGTGTAACAGCTTTGCTGAGTTCTGTGAGCTTTTCCACTGAATCTGACGGGGGTCTTGGGGACCTATGAACACACTTCCTCATGGGTTTGCTGGGAGGACTAATGAGATACATCACAGAGTACTTGCAGAATGGTTGGCAAATAATACGTGTTCAATAAATAGGATGCTTCGAGATTTTGCCCAAAGGAGTCAAGAGGAGATGAATTCACTGTTCCATCTTCTGGCCTCACTTTTCCAGCCCTACTTGTCATTCATTCATTCTTTCAATAAATACACCTTGGAGGGCAAGCTATACCAGGCATTGCCTAGTTGTGGAAAGATTAAAGATTAAAGATTAAACTTATAACTAAATAAAATTAAAATTTCCAATAAGTGTTATGAAGGAAAAGAATAGGATGATGAAGCCTGGGAAGGAAACCAATGTAAGGAAGGTTCTTATTATTGGCCCTATGTCTACCTCTAAAACTTTATTTTGCTTGTGACTTTTGTCATGTATGTCTCTCTCTACGTATCACCTTCCCTCAGTCTTTTGTCTCAGACTTCTCTTCTTCCAGTCCTAGGTAGACAGGTGAGACACCACAGCTTTGCATTATACTTAATTATCAACCTCCTGCCACTTTTAATCAGTGGGCATGGCATTCCTTCATTCCTCTCTAAATCAAATATCAGTTAAGTACCCAGGATATGGCATGCTTCTTTGCCTTGGTTCCTCCTGCCTCCTTCCTTGGTTATCAAGGCTCTCATAGCAGGGAAAAAGTAAAAGAAACAAGATTTATATGGGGGGGGGGCGGGGCAGAGAAAGAACCATTCACTGTCCTCAGCCCCTTTTTAGGGTCACCCTTAGCATGCTTTCGTTTTTTCTTGCAAACATTTCTCTGATATTGCTTTGGGGTGATCTCATTCCCCTATCACAGGAGGTAATTCCAGATGTTCATAGCCATATCCCTGGCTGCTAACATAAGCTAGTTCTTAATGAATAGCCTGGGATTGCTTTTGAAATGGGCTGGGTGCCAGGTCCCAGAGCTGTTCAATGGGATAGCAATGAATTCCCCAGGGAACCAAAGTGTTTCCATTGTCATCTCTTCTGCTGGGAAGGCAAAGGCACCTGTGAGGGAGGGCCAGAGGAGCACGGGAGCCTGAGGGATAAGGGGAGGAACTTGCTCACTCATCCCAGGAGGTGACTCTGCTTCCTTCCATTATCCTCATTTCCAGAGTGAGCCTTGCCAGTAGGTGTGGCACCTGGTGAATGAATCTCTTTCCACACCGTTTGAGAGCCTGAGTCAAATCCCACATGCAGTGGGAGGAAAGATGAGTCAAATGACTCTCCCACCACCACCACCACCACCACCACCACCTTCCCTGGCTAAGAGAAAAAAGAAAAAAAGCTAGGTCACATGTACACTGAGTTTCTCCCTCAAAATTTTTCTCTCTTTCACACCCACGCGAAGATTTCTGCAGCTGAAGGAGGAATGTCTAGGGGCAATATGATCCAGGCAAACAGCAGACATTTCTGATAACCAGCCCATACTGTTGGGGAATGGAGGGAGCCCCTAGAGGGGGTATACAACTTACACACCTGTGTCCAAGAGTGATGCCCTGAGACTCTCTGAGCCTCAGTTTCTTCAGTGTCAAAGCAAAGATTGGAATTCTTACCATTCCTTCCTACTCTAAACACAACAGAGGCTGAGGTGAAGGTCCAAGAATATCTCCAGAAATAAAGATAATGGAAGAGACAAAACCAAATGAATGAAATATTTGTAACGGTTTGCTATCTGGGCCCTGGATAACAGGGGATTGATGATACTACTGTTCTCTCGATGGTACGTGGTCCACCTTAGAATGGCCGGTGGAGTACAGGTGCCTCTAGCAGGCCATTGTGATGAAGCATGAAGCAACTGTGAGTGACTCCAGAACCTTGGGGAAAATGCCTTTGAAGAGGAACACGAAGGTGGCTAAGCTTGTCTTCTCCTGTTAAAAGTTACATCTTGATTTCAAACAGTTTGCTTAACTCCTCTCAATCCTTTAAAACTTGCATGTTGTATATGTTGTATATATCCATATTTATACCTATTTGCACTTTAATTTGTTGATACCACAGGAAAAAGCCTGCATGACCCTTGCTGGAAACAGCAAGCTCTGGGAAGTTAAAATTCTTTTCTTTCAGTTCCACTGTCCTTGAAGACAAGATGTTCATCATAAGGACCTTCTGCGGATCTACAGTTTGTCTGCCTCTGTCAAATGAAAATTTAGAGCATTCCTCTCATTTATACCAAATGGGACAGACATGACCTTGGAGAAAAAGTACCTACCTGCCTATAGAGCTGGTCCCCATGTTAGGAGTGAGTGATGCTAAAGACCCACATGCTATCTGTTCCACTGGGCATGGGGTGACTTAAGTACAAAGCCTGAATCTAGGAAAACCTTCTAAAAGTCCCCGAGAAATGGAAAATGTCTGATGATTGAGCTATAGAAGTATTCCAGAAACTATTTGCAATCATTTTTCACTCTAAGATAGAGTCAGTCGTCCTCCTGGGAATACAAGATACTGGGGCACCTAGGTGGCTCAGTTGGTTGAGTGTCTGACTCCTGGTTTCAGCTCAGGTCATGATCTCAGAGTTGTGAGACTGAGTCCTGTTTTGGGCTCTGCACTGGGCATGGAACCTGCTTGAGATTCTCTCTCCCTGCCCCCCCAAAAGGAATACAAGATACTGCAAATTATGTGAACAGTTTTTTTTTTCCCCTCCATAAGTCATTCCCAGATAGGCGCCAGTATGTTTGCCACTACCTCTCTGTCTTCAGAAAGTCTTTACTACTTTACAACTTTACAACTACAACCAAGGCCGAGTTGGGGCTCCCCTCCAGACTTGAACTCAGTAGCAGTAGGGCCTATGGCTTATTCATCTTTATACCCCTAACAGTTGGCAAAGTGGTGCCATTCCACACTTCATTCAACAAAAATGTACTGACATTCCTATAATGAGAGGCACAATCTCTGCCTTTATGGGACTTACATTCTAGCAGCACCTAGGAAGCTCAATAAGTATTTGTTGAATATATGAATGGATGAATGAATGAATCAATCAATGAATATTACACCACACCATGCCATTTGAACTGAACTCCGACTTGGATATTTTGCCTTCTCTGGTCCTGGCATAAATTTCTAACATGTCCAGCTGGTTATTTCTCCAGGATTGGGAGCATGCAAGCATGCTAAACACAGATATCCACAAATAAGTATAGTATTTTCCTGGGTCACCCTTTATAAAACCCCATTATTTCAAATATGCTTTAAGCTATCTCCAATATCCCAGTTTTTCCAATGGACACCTGCCTTCGAGACTCCTACTGTTGAAGACTCTGTTTTTCCCACATGTCCTCTTCACCAAGTGTATAATCTCCACTGCAGGCAGCCATGATGAGTGACAAAAAAATGCCAGCTGGCAGGTCCAGGAAAGGGAGCATAAGGGAACAAGGAGATATCTTTTTCCGCCTATTCAGAACATTGAAATCCAATTTACTGCTGGCCACATGAGCCAAAGAAAGCAGCTCTTAGCAGCTGTTGATCTGAGAGGCTCCAATCTCATTTCCGTGCCCTGGCTGTCACTGACACTCCTTGGGCAGCTCTGGGAGTGGGCTGGCATGGAGGAGAGGCTCTCCTGTTCTCTTCCCTAAGGGCTGGCTTTGGGTAGGCCTGTTTCACATGTTAGAAAAAGTGGTTCAGAGTCACTCTTCAAAAATCTTTGTTGTTGTGTCTGGACATTCCTTGATAATTGCTGCCCAATTATTACTCATTTCATGACTTTCACCCTCACTTAGTGGTGTGCTGATAAATCAGCCCTCAAAAACAAACAAACAAACAAACAAACAAACGGCTCTGATTTGCAGTGTTTGCCAGTTTTCATGGTATAAATACTCCTACCTTGGCTACCAAACTGACATCACTGACTTGGAAGCTGGGAAGACATAAGACATGTGCACTATGGTCTTTTGTGAACCAGCAAGTAGCTTGTTCCAACACCACTACCCAGCTCCCTAATTCACACATATTCCAGAGCTAAAATTGGTCCAGACTAGAACCATTGTCTTTCTACAACTGGGATTTTAGAATATAGTTTGGAAAATACTTTTGCAATCTGCTACATTATTGGGCTACTCACCGCATTGCATAGTGAGTACTATGCCTGTTTGGTGGAGAAGAAACCGAGGCATAGGAAGAAAAAACTTGCCCCAGCTTATAATCATGGGATTTACTTAGTTCTTATCTCTGTACTTTTCTTTTTTTAAGTCTTATTTTGATTACATTTAGTTAACATACAGTGTTATATTAGTTTTTGGTGTACAATACAGTGATTGAACACTTTCATAAT
>PISX010033488.1:0-15020 GCA_004024625.1 Mellivora capensis | reverse complement strand
AGGGCCCCAAGCTGCACGTTCCGCAGCGAGGCCGAGGCCCCAGTGCAAACCCGCACGTCTGCGGCCTTATCTCCCTCTGCTGCAGGCTTATCTCACTTCCCGATTAGCGGGGCGGGTCCTTAGTTACAACCACATTTTAATGAGCATCAGGTGCTCCTTTCAAACTGGCAGAGTTTTGCTTTGTTTTGTTTCTGGCTGGATTGATCTGCAAGTGAAATGTTTTGGGACATCCTCAGAGGTCCTCTCAGAAAAACAAAGAAAGAGAAAGAAATTGCTTTCACAAAAGTCCATGCTGAACAGAATGATTTAAATATCCAAAGGAGCAGCCTTGAGAGGATCGAGGGGCTGAGAAGCAGAGTGGGACCTCCTTGCGAGCTGCTGAGAACCGCACGAAGGGCCACGAGAACTGGGCCACGAGAACTGGGCCACGAGAACTGGGCCACGAGAACTGGGCCACGAGAACTGTCCTGATAATCGCCCTGGACAGTCCCAGGAATCGGGTTCCCCCTCTGTGGCCTGTCTGCTGGCCTGCTCCCCTGCTGTAAGGGGGAAGCAGGCCACAAATCCAGAATCCTTCCACTCCTAAAAGGCACCAGTTCTGGTTAGAAAAGGTCCCCAAAGCTGTATATCCTTGGAAGACATGCAGGGTCTCTGCTTGGGTATGTCCAGTATCAGAGAGCCTGCCTGGGACTGAAGGAGTCACCAAACGTGTACTAAAGTCCCCCTCTCCTCTCCTAGGGGACAGATAAACCAGATACAGGCTAGCTCAGTCCCCTCACCCCAGCTTCACGCTGCCCAATGCCACCCCAAAATGACCACCACCCCACAAGGATCCCCCCGACCTCATAACCCCACAACAACCCTATAAGGACCACACAAGGCCCCATAGCACCCCACACGACCCCCAATGGCCATGATTAACGCTTCCACCCTTGAAAGCTCTTCCTTCTTTTCTTGCCTTCCACAGTCCCACTGAAGAGCTCTGAGGTTTGAGGAGACCCACTGCCCTTGCAGGGATGAGCAGAGAGACGCAGGGGAACAGGAGGCACAGGAGGACCAGGATACATGACCCAGGCAGGTGTGCAAGGGAGCAGGAGAGACTCTGAGAGGGGTGGACGTGGGAACTGGGGGAGGTTTTTCCGGAGGGGAAAACCTAGGAAAGAATGGATCCAACCAGAGACTGAGGGGGCCGTCTCGCAGAGGAATGAGTCCAGAGTTCCGGGACTCTCGTGGACCTCTGCTGGGGCGGAGCCCTGGCCAACCCGGCCCGTGTGTTAGGTGGTCCTCACCTCCGCTCTCATCTCTGTTTCTTCCAGAGCAGAGGTCAAGCCCAGGCCCCTCAGCAGACATAGCCCTGGATTCCAGTGGTCTTGGACATGACCTGCTGTCTGTTTCCTCCCCTGACACAGGCCATGAGGGCACTTCTATCTCACACAGCGCGTGACCCACGCGTGCTATTGGGCGCCTGCACGTGGCAAGTCTGAGCTGGTCTGTGACATGAGTGCCCACACACGCTGCCTTTTGAACACTCAACACAAAAAACACCTGTAAAGTAGCTCAGTGATGTTTACATTCATTACATGGTCGAAACGATAACATTCTTGATATATTGGGTAAAATAAAATGTATTATTAAAATCAGTGTCACCTCTTTGCTTTTGCTCCAGATGGGAGTCCCGAAGAGTGGGCCTTGAGGCTGCCAGCAGACCTGACCACTGGGCAACAGAGCTGGGGAGCCAGCCAGGCCCCAGGACAGGGGCTTTCTACGTTTCCATGGCGACACCTGGAGGGACGCCAAGACTCCTACAATCATAGACAAACGTTTATGTCCACCTCTTTTTCCCCAGTCACTTTGGAAATGGTTGACAGTCTTGGCCTCTGCCCCCTCCTGACCTCTCCAGGAGAGACAGAGGACCCAGACCTCCTGGTGAGTTCATTGCTGCCCAGGTGCACAGGTTCCCAGAGGGAGATGCACTTTGGTGATGGGGGTTGGCTCCCAGTCCTTGCCCAGCCAATGGCCTTGCCTAAGAACAGGAGGGCCTTGATGAGACATTTTGCTTTCCGAGCCTTGGAGCCTGGGTGTCTGCATCAGTGACACACAGGGACTACAATAGATAGCCTCCAAAAGCCTTTGAAATGCAAATAGACTGGCCCAGACCCATTGGAACCACCACCCTAGTGTTTCATGGCTCCAGGCAGAAGGGTTGCACTAGTTCCAACATTGTTGTGCCTTTTCTCCAAGTTTCTTTACCTCAGAGGTTATAATGGAGCCAGAAAATTACCATAACTTACCCTGGGGCTACGGGTGAAGGCTAGGGGGTGATGGGGGGCGGGGATGGGAAGTTACTTCCCCAAAGGGATGACTCCCACCCGTGGCAGGAGCCAACATGGGAACCTGAATCTGAGACTCTGGGTACAGGACCGTGCCCGGCACCGCCCTGGATACAGGGGCGGGGGGGCGGGGCACTGGTCAAGGTCTCCACGGATCAGCAGGCTCCACCAAGTGAGGACACCCCTTGAAAACCAGGGTCTGGCTAATGACACACACAGCATACAGGGGCCCAATCCATTCCTCCACATCTTAAGTTCGTGTCCGTGGTTCCACTAGGAAAATACAACGAACCAACAAAATCAAAGCCAACGATAATCCCACACAGTTTTAAAAATGGTATAAAATTAGAGTAAAACATCTCCTTCCCTGCACCCACGACCCCTAATGCCTGCCCCTCCAATGGCAAGCCCAGGGTAACTGCTCACATTGTTTTGCCGCAGTTTCCTCGCATTTCTACACATAACATCTTACTTGCAAAAACCGAAGTGTGCTCAGCCTGTCCGGCGGCAGCTGGTTCCTCCTCCTGTGTCACTTCCCAGCACACAGCGGCCCCGTGGATGGACTTCAGATGTCCGGACTCCCTCTGTGTCAGCTTATCCTGCCTCCTTGCGCAAACAGGTACGTTCCTGTCCAGCATTTTGGAGTACAGGGCACGTCCTTCCAGGGATGTGTGAGTTCGGACCAGACTCCGGCCGCGGGTGGTGAGGGGACGGGGCGCCACCTCAGCCCAGCGGGAGCACCACAGCCGGAATGGCCGGGCCTCCGGGGAAGATGCCCAGGCACAGACGGGCATCCCAAGGCCATCCCAAGGCTGACCTGGCAGCCACAGTCAGGAAGGAGGCGGAGGAACCTGTCAGAGAGGAAGGACTGCCCGCGCGAGAGCTTCAGTGGACGGAGAATGGCAACTTTCAGAGCAGAGTGTGTGGCCGTGTTGCAGCCAACCCCTAAAGCATCCTTACAAAGTCCTGGGTGAGGCTCTCCGTGGCTCCCAGTTCCCTCTTGGGGAAGCAATCCACCTGCCAACCCTCAATGTTGCCTTTTTTTTTTCCCTTGGAGACCTATAGTGAGCAAGCACACTTGGGTGTGCAGGGGAGGGGCGGAGGGCGAGGGAGAGAGAAACTTAAGCAGACTCCCTGCTGAGCACAGAGCCAACCGACCCTGAGATCAGGACCAGGCGAACCCAAGAGTTGGGTGCTCAACTGGCTGTGCCACCCCGGCACCCCTCCGTGTGGCCTTTTTACACTGCCTGGAAGAGCTCTTACCCAGAGCACAGGTGCCGAAGGTCGCCTGGCCGTCAGCTGTAGCGATCGCTCGAGGAGCGAATCTGTTTTTTTTTTGTTTTGTTTTTTTTGTGTGGTTTTTTTTTTTGTTTTTTTTTTTTTTTTTGCGAATCTGTTAAAGGACGTGTTTCTGAAGCTACCAGACACACAGTCAACCAAGGCCATGGTGATGAGGCTTGGGACAGGATAGGCTCAGGGGCCGTTTGCAGTCCTGTCCTCGCTGCTGCCCCCAGGTGCCCGGCATGGTGGCTGTTGGCTATTTCAGTTATGAGCTGTGTGAGCTGAGTGATGCCTTGAGGCCTCTTCTGCAGGTCGGCCTGGACTGCCCCGAGTTGTTCGAGTTGTTGGCGTGAAGGGAAAGGCGTCCTGTGAGGAGCAGGCTCCACCCCTACACCCCCAGGAACCTGGTGCTGGGGACCCCGGTCACCGCAGGCTTGGCGAGTGGCGCTCCTGCTGCCGATTCGGACCCGGAGCCTGGTGCTGCGTCTGCACACTGCTGATGAGAGCGGCTGAGAATCGCCGTATGGTTTTTTAATGACTGATTTAGGGCTAAGCTGTTAGCATCACATTCCTGCTGGACCAGTGGAGGTGACCAGTTCCAATAGGATGGGTCCTTTTGGTGAGTACACGGCAAGGCCTGACCGTAAGGGGCAGTGGGTAGCCAGGGGGTAGAGCAGGAGGCAGTGGTGGAGGCTGTGGTGGAGCAGGAGGGAGCGGGTGGCGGGTGTGCCGTGTGCAAAAGCAGAAGCCGCATTCTGGGAGTGGTGAGCACCGCAGCAAGGGCCCTACCCCGTGAGGCAGGTGGGTCAAGCGGGGGAGACCCAAGAAATGCCTCTGGTGCTTGGTGTGTTGCGGAAAAATCTGAAGCGCCCGAGGAAACTCAAGCAGCACACGGAAATTGGGAGAACACAGCTTTATTTTCGCCAGCGGGCTCAGTGGGATCGTTCCCCAAAGACTGAGCACCCGGTAGGGTTAGGGGTGAGTGTTTGTGGTTACGGGAGATGGGGGATGGTAACGGGACGTTTTTCGCCGTCTCTCAGGGCCGATTGGCCCCCGTTATGCTGGAGTATAATCTATAGGGAAGCGTTTCAGGAGAGCACTAAGTCACCCCAGGGAACTTGTTTTCTTTTTGCGGGGGGGGGGGGGGGGACTTGTTTTCTTTTCTTAACCAAGTGGGATGGTCATTTGGTCTTTTCTTCTGTCTCGGCAGGAGCAATGGAGAGCAGCGGGCAGGGAGGGGCTGAGGCCTGGGGGTCTCTATCCGCCTCATGTCCTCCCTCTTGATCGGCAGGGGTACCCTAGAGATCATTGTTGTGTGCTGAGAGATGGTATTTCTGATGAAACGGACGAGGCTGTTGAGGAGACAAGGACCGAGGGTAACTAGGAGAAGTCGGGACAATAGAGGCCCTGCTAGGGGTAATAGCCAGGATGTCCACGATTGTGGGTTACGTGAATCCCAGGATGTGAGATCTTCCCGACGATGCCGGATGCGTTCCCGGAGCTCGCGAACCTTGGAAGGAACGATCCCGGACTGGTTGATAGAGTAGCAGCCTTCCTGTAGGAAGAGACAGCTTCCTCACTTCTCAGCCGTGAGGAGATCTAGGGCTCGCCGATTCTGGAGGGCTATTGCCGCCAGACTGGAGAGTTGTGTCCGGAGGGACGTTAATGAATCTGCGATGCGTTCCATGTCATCACTGAGTTCCTGTGAAAGCTTGAAGTAAAAGTTAAGGGCACTCCCGAGGCCCGATGTGCCAGTAGCTACGCCAGCGAAGATTCTGGCCCCAGGAGGAATGGTAAGACTGCTGCCCAGTCGGTGGTGAGGAGAGACCTGGGACGGGAACTGGAGGTCTGAGTATAGTGAGCAGATGGGGACAGAAACACAAGTGTGCAACCAGAAGGGGCGTTACTTTCGTTGCGGCACCTACGGGGAAGGTTGTTTTCACAGGAGAGGACGATGCCGGCGGGCCGGGTACAGTAAGGTAGAGGAGCCGTGAGGTTCTGGCAGCCTGGGGCGGGGGCCTCGGTGCAGCCAGGGGAAGGAAAGCAGGTTAGATTGTTAGCTGGAAGCAGCGGGACTGAGTTTGGTATGGGGCCAGAGCTCACAGGGCTTGTATTATTGGGCAACGGCCAGTTAGGAGGGACGGGGATACCCAAGAAAGCCGATCGATTCAAGGGGAGACAGACCCAGCAGGTGGAACCAGTAGGGGAATGGGTCAAGTTGAGCCATAAGTGCTAGGAGGTGTTTAAGAGCTGGCAAGTATAGTTTTGAATGGTTGGCCCTGGGGGAGTGGGGTTTATAGAAAAGAACCTGGGCCACGGAGGGAGTCTCTCCCGGCGTAGAGTGAATGTCATTCCAGGGTCCCTCCCGGAAACATACAAACGCAGTCCCCCGCGTCACGGCCGGTCCCAGTAGGAGCCTCCGCAGTTCTGTGGGGGTAATTGTGAGTGTTTGGTTAGCCTGGGACATGTAAACTGGGGAGACCCGAAGGTTGCCTGATGTCACCCATGGGGCCATGTTCTCACACCCCCATTGGTCACAGAAGCTTTCCCTGCATTCCTCTAACCCCTGGTCCGGGCAAAGGTACATCTGGTGTCCCTGTTCTTTACATAGCCTCCCTTCAAGCACTTGTTCCTTGTACAGAGCCAGGAGTTGGCATAGGGATATCTGGAAGGTGCGACACTCGTAGTGGTCTGGTTAGGAAGGACTTTGTCCTGGCCTCCCAAAATCTGGGTTAATTTCCAGTCATATGTTGTTGGGTTAGTGGGGGTCCCTGGTGGGAAGAGGCAGAGGAAAATTAGTAGCCATAATGTGAGGCTCCAGCTGGGTTGAGAAAGGAGAAGATGTATTTTTGAGTTTAGGGGCCCTCCTTTTTTTTTTTTTTATTTGACAGAGAGAGATCACAGTAGACAGAGAGGCAGGCAGAGAGAGAGAGAGAGGGAAGCAGGCTCCCTGCTGAGCAGAGAGCCCAATGCGGGACTCGATCCCAGGACCCTGAGATCATGACCTGAGCTGAAGGCAGCAGCTTAACCCACTGAGCCACCCAGGCGCCCTAGGGACCCTTCTTTAGGGGGATCTTCAGAGGGTTTGATGGTGACAGATGTGGGGTCCAGGTAGCTCGGTCCGGGTTTGCCTTTTTCACTTGTGGATTGTGGATTTCACTTGTGGATTGAATTGTGGATCCATGGTGTGATGTTGATAACCTGAAGGCAGTGAGAGTTATGAGAATTACTGTATGTGGGCCAGTCTAGGTTGGACGAAGGAGTTCATGTTTCCAATCTTTTACCCAGACCTCATCTCAGGGCGGAAGGAATGGATAGGGGTTCCCAGGGATATAGGGGCCCTCTCTAATATGTAGGCGTGTAATTCTGCGAGGATCTTTCCTAGGGATAACATTGGGTCCTGGAGGTGTGTGTCTCCTAAGATGTTAAGGTTGCCTGGAAAGAAGACAACAATGGGAGTGACCTGCCATAGAGTATTTCAAAAGGGAGAATCCATTTTTCTGAGGGGTACAGCGGGAGCGGAGCACTGCTAAGGGAAGTAGATCTGTCCACCCTAAGGAGGTCTCAGCATGTAATTTGGGCAGGGTTTCCTTGAGGGTACGGTTCATACGCTCCACATTCCCTGAGCTCTGAGGCCAGTAGGCTGTGTGGAGTGTCCAGGACATGTTGTGGGCTGGTTAACTCTGGTAGAACTTCAGAGATAAGAGCCTGGCCATTGTCACTGTGTATGGTAAGCGGGATCCTGTGCCGAGGCACGACCTCCCGGAGGAGTACTCTGGTGACTTCTCTGGCCTTCTCGGTCTGGGTTGGATATGCCTCTATCCATCCTGAGAAGGTACAGACTAGAACTAGCAGATATTTTATACCTCGGTAAGGGGTCATCTCTGTGAAGTCCACTTCCAGGTCTTCGAAGAGAGCTGTTCCTGTGCGCTGTACTCCGGGTTGAGAAAGGAGAAGATGTATTTTTGAGTTTAGGGGCCCTCCTTTTTTTTTTTTTTTTTTTTTTGACAGAGAGAGATCACAGTAGACAGAGAGGCAGGCAGAGAGAGAGAGAGAGAGAGAGGGAAGCAGGCTCCCTGATGAGCAGAGAGCCTGATGCGGGACTCGATCCCAGGACCCTGAGATCATGACCTGAGCTGAAGGCAGCAGCTTAACCCACTTCCGGGGGGCGGGGAAGGTCCAGTTTTGGGGTTGTGTCCGGCACAAGTGGTGCACCGATCTGTGACCGACTTGCATAAGGTTGCGAGTCTGGCGATATAGAAGGGTTTTGCCAGCAGTTTTTCAAGCCCTGTTTCCTCCCAGTGTGAAGTTGAGTGTTGTTCAGGGACGGCACAGGGGGCGAGGTTTGCTGGAATGCATAAGCGCCCGTCTGAGAGGATCCACCACCCTTGGGGATGGTGAATGGCTCCCTCGGTTTTGGCCCCGTCATCTTCAGCTGCTGTGTAAGTGGAATTTCGTAAGGAGGGGGTAACGGGTGCTGTAATGGCAGGTTGTCTTGGGCAGCTTCCCTGGCTGCCTGGTCAGCTAAGCAGTTCCCTGTAGCTGGCTCAGCGTTCTCCTTTTTGGTGTCCCCGGCAGTGGATGATGGCTGAGCTCCAGGGCCCCCATACTGCTTCTAACAACTGGAAGATTTCATTTTTGTTCTTGATGGTTTTTCCATCGGATGTGAGGGGTCCTCTTTCTTTGTAGATTGCCCCATGTATACGTAGAGTGGCGAAGGTGTGTCTTGAGTTGGTATATAGGCTGACCTTTTTGTCCTTAGATAGTAAGAGAGCCCAGGGGCGCCTGGGTGGCTCAGTGGGTTAAAGCCTCTGCTTTCGGCCCAGGTCATGATCCCAGGGTCCTGGGATCGGGCCCCACATCGGGCTCTCTGCTCAGCAGGGAGCCTGCTTCCTCCTCTCTCTCTGCCTGCCTCTCTGCCTACTTGTGATTTCTGTCTGTCAAATAAATAAATAAAATCTTAAAAAAAAAAAAGATAGTAAGAGAGCCCGAATGAGGGCCCAGAGTTCAGCTCTCTGAGCTGACAATCCCGCAGGGAGTGCTTTGGCTTCTAGGACTTCTGTAGCCATGGTAACAGCATAACCTGCTTTTCTTAGGCCATTGCTTAGGAAGCTGCTACCATCCGTGTATAGGGTAAGGTCAGCGTTCGTCAGAGGGGAATCCTGGAGGTCCGGCTGGGTGGGGTAGACTCACTTATGGATTTCCAGACTGTTATATTCTGGTTCCCCTTCCTCCGTTGGGAGGTATGTGGCTGGGTTGAGGGCCTACACAGTCTGTAGGTTTATGCAAAGATTTTCTAGAAGTAGCCCTTGATATTGAGTGAGCCTGGTGTTTGATATCCATTTCTGACCCTGTCTGCTCAGAAGACTGATCACTGAGTGAGGAACTTTTATTGTGAGCTGTTGTCCGAGAGTGACCTTGTCAGCCTCCTTGATGAGAAGTGTGGCGGCTGTCAAGGCTCGTAGGCAAGGGGGCCATCCACAGGCAACAGGGTCTAATTTTTTTGACATATATGCAGTGGGCTTTTCCCAAGGGCCTATTGGTTGGGTTAGAAGGCAATTTTGTTTTTTTCGTGAACGTACAGGCAGAAGGGTTTCCTGGTATCGGATAGGCCTAGGGCTGGGGCCCTTCGAAGTAAGCCCTTGAGTTCCTCGAAAGCTTTCTCTTGTTTGTCTTCCTATTGTAGAGGCTGATTATCTGGTCCCGTTAGTGAATCATTCAGGCGTCTGGCCACGACTGAGAACCCTGATATCCAGATTCTACAGAATCCTGCAGCCCCCAGGAACTCATGCAAAGCTCGTTTGGTGGTGGGCTGTGGGAGGTTAGTTATCATGGCCTTTCATTCGGTGCTGAGGGCCCATCTTCCTTGAGTTATCATGAATCCTAAGTATTTGACCTCTTGCCTACATAACTGAGCCTTTTCCCAGGATGCTTGATATTCCCTTTTCGATAAGTGATATAGGAGATTGAATGTTGCTCTGTGGCAGGGTTCCCTAGTTAGGCTGGCGATGAGGAGGTCGTCAACAAACTAGAGTACCATGCAGCCAGTTTGCTCCCTGGGGAAGCCAGCCAAGTCAGAGACCAGGGATTCACTAAATATTGTTGGTGAGTTTTTAACCCCCTGCGGAAGTGTGGTCCAGGTGAGTTGCTTCTGGTGTCCCGAGCTGACATCGGTCCATTCAAAGGCAAAGAGAGGTTGACTTACAGGGGCTAGGCGAATACAGAAAAAGGCGTCCTTTAGATGGAGGCAGGTAAGCCAGGCAGTGTCTGGCAGGATCTGGCTTAAGAGGGTACAGGGGTGTGGGACCACTAGGTGTAGAGTCTGAGCAACCCGGTTTGTGGCACATAAGTCCTGGATGGGTCGGTAGTCACCGTTGAGCTTTTTAACTGGGAGCAGCGGAGTCTTCCAGGGAGACTAGCATTTGACTAGAATGCCTGCTTCTTTTAGTCACTCTGCATGGGCCTGTATGCCTGTTTGGGCTTCCCGTGAGATCGGATACTGCCTTTGCTGTTGTGGCTGTGTTCCAGCCTTTAGTTCTGTAACGACTGGAGCTCGCCAGATGGCAAGTCCGGGAGGGTTATCTTCTGCCCATACATTGGGGACAGGCCTCAGTGTTTGTCTGAGGGTGTTCTTGTTCGAACAGTCCCCATTCTTTGTCCCGGGGTGTGTTAAGGGACAAGATGAGTTGAGGTCTGGCGGGGGTTTAGACTCATGGTGGCCTGTCCAGAAGATTTGAAGGAGATTTGTGCTCCTAATTTTGAAAGCAAATCTCTTCCCAGTAAAGGAAGTGGGCAGTCTGGAACATATAGAAATTCATGGGACACAATATGTATGTCTGCCTAGTTAAGAAGTTCAGGATCGGCTAAAGGGTTGGCTTATGGCTCCATCCCCTGTGGCACCCATGATGGTTACGGTTCGTGCTGTAGGAGGTGCCACTGGCGTAGTTACTACCGAGTGTTCTGCCCTGGTGTCCACCGTGAAAGTGATCTTTTGGCCCCCCACATTTGTATCAACCATGGGCTCCCAGGGGCCTAGCATTAATGAACCCAGTCCCCGTCAGTCCGAGTCTGTGTTGGCTAGTCTGATAAAGTCTGGATCTTGGTCTAACTGGGTTTCGTATCGGGTGGAGGATTCGAATGGTTTGGGCCTTCGATTTGGGCATTCGTTCTCCTAGTGCCCCATTTCCTTGCAGTATGTGCACTGGTCCTTTCTGAGAGTTCTGCGTTGTTGAGGCTCTTAACCGTTCTGGGGGTCCTCGAAGTTGAGAGTTTTGTTGAAGGGCTGCAGCCAACAGGGTGACCTTTTGTTTCGTTTTCTTTTCAGCCTTGCGTTTTGCTACAGTCTCTTGGTTTCAATAGACCTCATTGGCTATTTCTAGTAGCTGGGTGATGTTCATCCCAGTAAAACCCTCAAGTTGTTGGAGCTTGCGATGGATATCAGGAAATGATTGTGTCACGAAGGCTGCATTTACCATCCATTGGTTCTCGGGTGCTTCTGGATCAAATGGAGTGTATATGCGGAAAGCCTCGCAAAGCCGCTCATAGTATTACCAGGAGTTTCTTCCCTGTCTTTTGAGTCGCATCACCTGTCTTTGACATGTTAGTAGGTTTCTTGGCACCTTGTCGGAGACCTTGAGGGATGGCTTCCTGGTAGCACTTGATGGCATTATGGCCTTCTTCCATGTTGAAGTCCCAGTCGGGAGGATTGTCTGGTGCAGACTCCTGAGCCCATCCCTCGGTACTCATAACGCCTGCTGGAGCCCCCGCCTCGAGCCACTTACGCGCCTCCTGAAGGATTCTCCTCTCCTTGGTGTTGAACAAGGTGCGAAGGAGCTGTTGACAGTCTTCCCACGTTGGTCGGTGGGTTTGGAAGATGGCTTCCATGAGGCCAGTCATTGCCGGTGTTTTCCTGAATAAGCGGGAGTATGAGGTTTCCAGTTTAGGAGGCCAGTAGTGGTGAAAGGCTGATAACAGATGATGGGCCGACCCGGTTGGGGGGTGCCGTCTGCACCAATCGTATTGGGACCTGGAGTCTCACGGAGAGGCATTTGGTAAGCGGGGATCTCCCATGTTCGGAGCCAGTGCGTAGTGTTTCCGGGTTTGGGTTCTGGGGAGGTATCCCCATCACGAGTAGTTGGGGGCAGTACAGAGGCTGGTAGTGAGACCACTGATGAATGCGGAATTGGAGGCGGCAGGGAGACTGCGGCCGTTGGCATCAGAGGTGTCGGAGAGGCTGCAGTTGGCGCTGGAACGGGGGAGGCGGGGATGGAACCGGAGGTGGCGGGGAGACTGAGGGTGGCGGGGTCCAGGTCCCACTTCAGGAGCAGTTGGGGGGGGCGGAGGAACATGTGGTCATGGGAGCTCTTTCTCTGGGTCCCCCCCAATATATGGCTTTATTCCAAGTACTTCTGTTTGGTTGAGCAACGAGGATCCTGCACTGTCCCTTACTATTAATGCAGACCCCTACCCATGGAGGAAGGGTTCTAGCTATTTCCAACCAGGAGTCAATATATGGAAACTGATCTGGGTGCTCTGGGTTTCCCGTGACCATGTGATAAACACGTCAGACGGTAGGCAAATCTAAGGTTCCTTCTGAGGGCCATCCCACATCAAAACTAGCCTATTCTAGCTTGCAGAGGGTCCTGAGTTTTCCCAGGGTCGTATGGACCCCGTAGTCACTGCTGAAGTCCTATTTAAAGCTGTTTCTTTTTTAAAATTTTATGTATTTATTTGACAGAGATCACAAGCAGGCAGAGAGGCAGGCAGAGAGAGGGGGATAAGCAGGCTCCCCACTGAGCAGAGAGCCCGATGTGGGGCTCGATCCCAGGACTCTGGGATCATGACCTGAGCTGAAGGCAGAGGCTTTAACCCACTGAGCCACCCAGGTGCCCCCAGTTTTTAATTTTTTGAGAAACCATCACCACATATTTTCCTGGCCCTGTGGGGTTTTGTTCAGGTTCTAAGGGGTTCCCAGCCCTGCAGTAGGGGTCCCCAGACCCTGCCAGGTACCCTGGATGGCTGTGGCCCAGAGTCGTGCACACCATTTGGGGCAGGCCTCTCTCAGGAATACCACTGCTTCCCACCAGCACGACCCTTCTGTTCTCTTCAGCGGGAGTCTGGGACCCAGGCATCCACGGTTTGCTTACTTATCTCCAGTCCCATCCCCTACATTTGTAAAGTAAGACCCACTTGTAGGGTTGTTACTGATTTGCCAGGCAATTTTGAGAAGGAAAATAAAAAATAAAGTAGAAATTCCATTAAGGCTGAAGGAAACTAGAGGATGGCACCCCACAATATGCCTTTGTGAGTGAACATAAATAAAAGAAACCTGGGGCGCCTGGGTGGCTCAGTGGGTTAAAGCCTCTGCCTTTGGCTCAGGTCATGATCCCAGGATCCTGGGATCGAGCCCTGCATCGGGCTCTCTGCTTAGCCGGAAGCCTGCTTCCTCCTCTCTCTCTCTGCCTGCCTCTCTGCCTACTTGTGATCTCTGTCTGTCAAATAAATAAATAAAATCTTAAATAAATAAATAAATAAATAAATAAAAGAAACCTCACTGAGAATGGGCTTAGGGGGCCCTGAAGGGGGCACTCTCACACAGCCATCTCTCTCGGCACTTGCACCATTGGCAGGAAGAAGAAAATTACCTTGAGAAGGGAGAACATTTTTTATATAGGAATTTCATCTACTGCTTTATTTATGTATTTATTTTTTAAATTCCAGTATAATTAACATACAGTGTTATATTAGTTTCAGGTGTACAATATACAGAACCAACAATTCTAAACATTTCTCAGTGCTCATTAAGGTAAACGTACTCTTGGGATCCCTGGGTGGCTCAGTGGGTTAAGCGTCTGCCTTTGGCTCAGGTCATGATCTCTGGGTCCTGGGATCAGGCCCCATGTCCGGTTCTCTGCTCATCAGGGAGTCTGCTTCTCTCTCTGCCTCTGCCCCTCCCCCTGACCCCTCTCATATTCTCTTTCTCTCTCAAATAAAAAAATAAAATCTTGGGGTGCCTGGGTGGCTCAGTGGGTTAAGCCTCTGCCTTCGGGTTAGATCATGGTCTAAGGGTCCTGGGATTAAGCCCCACATCGGGCTCTCTGCTCAGCGGGGAGCCTGCTTCCCCCTCCCCCTCTGTCTGCCTCTCTCCCTACTTGTGACCTCTCTCTCTCTCTCTCTGTCAAATAAATAAATAAAATCTTTAAAAAAAATCTTAAAGGAACAAAAAGGTAAGTGGACTCTTAATCCCCATCACTTAGTTCACTCATCCCCCACAGACCTCCCTTTTGATGACAGTTTGTTCTCTATAGTTAGGAGTCTGGTTTTTTGTTTGCCCTTTTTTCCCTTAATTTATTTTGTTTCTTAAATTCCACATGAGTGAAATCATATGGTAGTTGTCTTTCTTTGACTGACTTATTATACCCTCTAGATTCATCTATGTTGTTGCAGTTGGCAAGATTCCATTCTTTTTTATGGATGAATAATATTCTGTTCTGTTCTTCATTCATTCATCTGTTGATTGACTTGCAAATATTGAACCACTTCTTGATCTTGGTGAATAATTTTTTAAATATATTGTTGAATCCTGTTTACTAATATTTTGTTGAGGATTTTTGCATCTATGTTCATCAGCGATATTGACCAGTATTCTGGGGGGTTTTAGTGCTGTCTGTATTTGTTTACAGTATCAGGGTAATGCTGGCATCATAGAATGAATTTGGAAGCCTTCCTTCTTCTTCTATTTTTGGGAATAATTTGAGAAGAATGGGGATGAACTCTTCTTTAAATACTTGGTAGAATTTGAGAGCCTGGATGGCTCAGTTGGTTAAGCGACTGCCTTCAGCTCAGGTCATGATCCTGGAGGGCCGGGATTGAGCCCCACATCTGGCTCCCTGCTCAGCTGGGTGTCTGCTTCTCCTCCTACTGACCTCTCTCCTCTCATTCTCTCTCTCTCCCTCTCTCTCAAATAAATAAATTAAATCTTTAAAAAAATAAAATTTGGTAGAATTCACTTGTGAAGCCTCTGGTCCTGGACTTTTGTGTATTGGAAGTTTTAAAATTACTGAATCAATTTCATTGCTGGTAATCAGTCTGTTTAAACTTTCTGTTTCTTCCTGCTTAAGTTTTGGTAGGTTATATATCTTTGTAGGAATTTATCTATTTCTCTAGGTTGTCCAATTTGTTGGCATGTAATTTTTCATAATATTCTGGTACAATTGTCTGTATTACTGTGGTGTTGGTTGCTATTTCTTCTATTTCATTTCTGACTTTCAGTTCTCTCTTACTCTCTTTTTTATGAGTCAGATAAAGGTTTATCAATTTTGTTCATTTTTTTAATGAACCAACTCCTTGTTTTATATATATATAAATATATATAATATATATATAAAAATATAAATATATTTATATTTT
>PISX010033486.1:0-15019 GCA_004024625.1 Mellivora capensis | reverse complement strand
AAAAAAAAAAAAAAAAGAAGAAAATTTACCAAATGTCAAAACCTACTTTATACAGTAAATTGTAATATGTTCACTACTGACACAAGAATTAAAGATATGAATCAAGCAAAGAATTCATGATATAGGGCATATTTGATATTATAAATTGGCAGGAGAAAGTGTGGACTACTTAGTACATCAATATGGATATAATTAAGATGTTGGACTCAGAATAATGGTTATAAGATACTAGTTTGGCTTGAAAAAAAAAATAGAAGACAATAGAGAACCCCTTTCTGGAGAAATAAAAGAACTAAAATCTAATCAAGTCAAAAGTAAAAAGGCTATTAATGAGATGCAATCAAAAGTACAGGCTCTAACTGCTAGGATAAATGAGGCAGAAAAGATCATTAGTGATATAGAGACAAAATGATGGAGAATAAAGAAGCCAAGAGAAAGATAAACTACTGATTACGAGGGGAGAATTCAAAAGATAAAGTGAAACCATACTAGAATAATTGGGATCCCAGAATAAGAGGAAAGAGAGAGGGGACAGAATGTATATTGGAACAAATTATAGCAGAGAACTTCCCTAATCTGAGGAAGGAAGTAGGCATTCAAGTCCAAGAGCACAGAGAACCCCCCTCAAAATCAATAAAAATAGGTCAACATCTCAACATATACTAGTGAAACACGCAAATCTCAGAGACAAAGAGAAAATCTGGAAAGCAGCTCAGGACAAGAGGTCGGTAACCTACAAGGATAAAAACATTAGATTGGCAGCAGACCTATCCACAGACACCTGGCAGACCAGAAAGGACTGGCATGATATATTCAGAGTGCTAAATGAGAAAAATATGCAGCCAAAGTACTTTATTCAGCTCGGATGTCATTCAGAATAGAAGGAGTGATAAAAAGCTTCCAGGACAAACAGAAACTGAAAGAATATATGAATACTAAACCAGCCCTGCAGGAAATATTAAAAGGGATCCTTAAATCGAAGAGAGCCCAAAAGTAACAGATTAGAAAGGAACAGAGACAATATACAGAAAATAGGAAAATAGACATATAGGTCAATGGAACAGAATAGAGAACTCAGAATTGGAACCTCAACTCTATGGTCAACTAATCTATGACAAAGCAGGAAAGAATATCCAATGGAAAAAAGACAGTCTCTTCAACAAATGGTGCTGGGAAAATTGGATAGGCACTTGTAGAAGAATGAAACTGGATCATCTCCTTACACCATATACAAAAATAGACTCAAAGCAGATGAAAGACCTAAATATGAGACAGGAATCCATCAAAATCCTAGAAAAAAACACAGGCAGCAATCTCTGGGTAGACACGTCTTTCTCCAAAGGCAAGGGAAACAAAAGCAAAATGAACTGTTGGGACTCCATCAAGATAAAAGGCATCTGCACAGCAAAGGAAATAGTTAAGAAAACCAAAAGACAGAGTGGGAGAAGATATTTGGAAATGTCTTATCAGATAAAGGGCTAGTATCCAAAATCTATAAAGAACTTACCAAACTCAACACCCAAAGAACAAATAATCCAATCAAGAAATGGACAGAAGACACAAGGAGACATTTCTCCAAAGGAAATATACAATCGCTTCTCGGCCTTTTGGCTAAGATCAAGTGTAGCAAAGGAAATATACATATGGCCAATAGACACATGAAAAAATGTTGAACATCATTTGGCATCAGAGGAATCAAAATTACAGAGAGATATCACCTCACACTAGTCAGAATGGCTAAAATGACTAAAATTAACAAGTCAGGAAATGACAGATCTTGGCAAGGATGCAGAGAAAGGGGAATCCTCTTACACTGTTCTTGGGAATGCAAGCTGGTGCAGCTACTCTGGAAAACAGTATAGAGGGCCCTCAAAAAGGTATAAATAGATCTACCCTACTACCCCCAATTGCACTATTGGGTATTTGCTCCAAAGATACAAGTCTAGTGACCCCAAGTGGTACCTGCACCCCAGTGTTTCTATTGGCAATGTCCCATAGCCAAACTATGGAAAGAGCCCAGATGTCCATCAACAGATGAATGGATAAGGAATAAGTGGCACATACATATAATGGAATACTACTCAGCCACCAAAAAAATGACATCTTGTCATTTGCAATGATGTGGATGGAACTAGAAGGTATTATGCTATGCTAAGTGAAATAAGTCAATCAGAGAATGACAATTATATGATCCCACTCACATATGGAATTTAAGAAACAAGACAGAGGTTCATAGGGAAGAGAGGAAAAAATAAAACAAGACAAAATTAGAGAGGGAGACAAACCATAAGAGACTCTGAATCATAGGAAGCAAACTAACGGTTGCTGGTGGGGTGGGGAGATGGCGTAACTGAGTAACGGACATTAAGGAAGGTATAGGATGTAATGAGCACTGGGTATAATATAAGACTGATGGGTATAATATGAGACTGATGAATCACTGACCTCTACCTCTGAAACTATAATACATTATGTGTTAATTGCATTTAAATAAAAAATAAAAATTTTTAAAAAAGACAAAAGAGAAGTCACATATAAGGAGAAACAATTCAAAATACACATGTAATGTCAATATTTTAAAAGGTAGTTAAAGCATTTCTTTCTTAAAATTTTTTTTTGTTTGTTTAGTAAGAGAGCAGAAAAGAGAGTGGCAGAGGGAGAAGGAATCTTAAAGCAGGTTCCATGCCCTGCTCAGAGCCCAAAGTGGGGCTTGATCTCATGACCCTGAGATCATGACCTCAGCCAAAATCAAGAGTCAGAACCTTAATCAACTGAACCATGTAGGTACCACATAGATGTAAAGCATTTCTATAAATTAATAAGAAAAAGACAAATGACTCCATATGACGTTGGGTAAGAGAGGTGAATAGGCAATTTACAAAAAAGAAAATTAGCCAATAAAGTTATAAAAATTATTCAACCTTATTAGTATTCTGATGAAAAATGGAAATAAAAACTATAGTATATGTTGATATAACCAAGTGTTGGCATGCAAGGCAAGAAATGGGCATTCCTGTAAATTACAGGTGGAGGATGAATTGGTAAGTCTGTATTAGAGAGCAATTTAGCAATATCTTATAAAGTGGTGATGTTCAAGCCCCTAGTCCAGCAATTGTTATCATAATTATATCCTAGAAAAATTTTTATACTTAGGCATAAGTAAAATATGGAAAAATGTTCATTGAACCATTACTGATAATTTAAAAATAATAAGAAACATAAATTACAGCATTATTACACAGTTGAATATAACCATTAAAGTGAATAAACTAGATCAACATGGATACATTTACAGAAAAGAATGTTGCTGAAGTAGCAGAAACTATGTAAACCATGTGAATCCACTTATATGAACTTATTTAAATGCAAGGATTATACATACACACACTTCAGAGATACCTCACAATCTGAACTCCTGCTATTCAAACAGAGGAACTGATAAATTCTGGTAAATTTTTGTATAAATTTCCTTCTGTCCAAATTCTCACTACTTGCTTTTTGAATTTCCAGAACCCTAGTAGATTCAGATAATTTGCTATTCTTTTCTCCCTAATCCTTTACCAAAACTCTTACTAGCCAAATTCAGATAAAGATTATAATTGTATAGAAAGGGGAACTTTTGGTACAAAATTATTAATGGAGACTGCACCAGATTCACAATAGTGGTTGATCTGGGGTTAGGAAGTAGACAATGAAATAATAGCTACAAAAGTTATTTCAGTATTGCTGTAAAACATGCAATGTTTAAAAAAATTCTGAAACAAAATTGATGAAATATATAATTCAATAAATAATATCTAAACAATAATATTTGCTGTTATTCTATGTATGTTTCCTAACATTTAAAATAAAGTAGTCTTTGAAAACTGTAAAGAAATCGTTAGGATATGAGGTGAGTTAAGAATATTCCAGGTGAAGTAACATATGCAAAGATTTGTGGCAGGATGGAACATGATACATGCAAGAAAGTTCACCAATTCTTGTGTTCTAGGGTAGAGAGGCCAAGAGAGGTAGGGATGTGAAGGGATCATGTAGGCTTTCTAGGTTTTATTAGGATCTAGTGACTTCATTCTAAGAGCAAAGAGAAGCTCAGAGAAAATCTCAGATATGTGTGTAAGGGGCCTTGGGTGGTAGTAAGATTGATATTTTAAAAAGGATTTAAATTAAAATAAAATAAAAAGCATTTAATTTAGTTACATTATAAGAAATTATTTGGAGTGAATTTAGTGGATGTGTGTGGGTATTTGAAAGGCATTGCAAAACTCCAGGTGATTAAGAAAAATAGTAAGAAATATGACAGCTTTAGCAGAAGAAACTGAGTTGGGTTTAGGTATCAAGCTTGACACACTACTGCACTCATTGGAAGGTGGAGAGGACTACACAAATATAATTAATGATTCTTGCATCTAAAATTGAGAATTATACCAAAAATAGCTTCTAGAGCACATTTTCAGTCCTTAAGCCCAAATGAAAAGATCATTGTATTGGATAATGCCCCTACATAGAGAATTTAAACCAAAAAGTGTCTGATGATAGTTAATACACTTTTATTTACATCTCCATGGGTTCCATATATATATCTGATTTTTACAGGGATTGCATATCATCATTCAGGCTTTAGTTCAAATATCACTTCCCCTAAGAGATCTCCAATCACTACCCCTATCACATCAACTTCATAGGATTTACTACTCCATGAAATCATCACATGTATTTATCTTGTTACAGTCTCTAGGAGAATAGAAGTTCCATGAGAGCAGGAAAATTATCTGCTTTTTAAAATGTTCTGATTCACCATCTAAAGGAGTACCTGGCATAAAGTAGGTACTCAATAAATAGCTGTTAAATGTATGAGTGAATAATTTCATAGGCACATAGGAAAGAAGGTTTTTATTTCTCTGTCACCAAATTTGAGGAGAAAAAAAAACAAAACAGAAAAAAATGGCTAAGTAATGTCTTTTCAGTATATTTATAGGTTCTTTCCTCAAAAGAGCTTACAGTCATTTTCAGAGATGTCAGCCTTATTATCCATTACACATCAATGTGTACACTGGCATCCAGTATGGAAATTCCATATGCGTGTAGTCCATCTCATAAATTTTGGTGTCATGCTTTACAATTAATAAATATTTACTACCACAATTGTCTACTTCAAATGCTGAGGAGCATATTTAAGGCTCCTCGGGAGACATAAATATTTCATGTTAAGCATTCTATGTGACAAGTACAAAATATAACAACAAAATTCAACGGGTGGAGCACATTTCACATAATCAATCATGTCCTAAGACAAGTGCTACAAATAAAATGGATGAGTTCAACATTTCTGGGTCAAATATAATTGCCACCATGCAATTACATATTTGATAACAGTGAAGTGAATAGAAATATTAGATATAAAGCATATTTTATATAAATATAATAATGCATATGAATATAAAATTATTAAATTATCATATTTATATTGAGAAGGAATTTTTTAAGTAGACTCAGTTTAAAAATCTGAGTAGTTATAAGTGTAAGCATATATTGATAAACTCCCTACTGGTAAATAAAAGCCCCCAGTTAGCAGATTTCTTGAAGTATTTGTCACAAGGGACTAGGCTGCAATAACAAACACCCAAAATCTTAATAGCTTAAGACAATAAAAATTTCTTCCTTATCCACGCTAAGTCCACATAGGTCTGGGCCACTACATAGGCCATCTCTCTACCACACAGTGACTCAAGTATTCAGGATGCTTTAATCTCTTAATTCTGACTTCTCAGCTATACAAAGTCTACAACCACCACCGACAAGGAAAGGTAGACCCTAGCAAGTCACTAGGAGGCTTTTAACTTCATTACCATGGTGTGGCACACATCATTTCATATCAATAAAACGTACATTTTATTGGCCAGAATTAATTACATGGTCCCTTCTAATTGCAAGATGTTGGGAAGTGTATTTTTTGTATGCCCAAGAAGAAGTAACAACCACACTTGATTAAAAAAAAAAAACAACAACAACTAAAACTCTTCAAAATTAGCATGATAACATATCACAAATCCATCACAGATTAAGCAAAATAGATTTCCCATCTAAAAAATATATTCTGTATAATCATGGTAAATTATCATGCAAGAGTTTACAGAATACAGATGGCAAGAAATAGCTCTAACATCTAATTTGATGTATGATAGAATTTAGTTGGCAGATGTTGGAATTACTTTTCAAAAGAACATTTGGTCAGCATCAAATTGTAACCAAATAAGCAGGCTTTTACTCTGTGGCACAACTAAATCAATCTTTCAATAAAAAATTTTAAGGTCACTCACTAAGACCAAGAGGAAATTACCAGTAAGATGTAGGAAGGCAGTCAAGAAAAGGATCTTTCAGGTCAGAAGTATACCTCAAACTGTCATCTCATTACCACAAAATACTAAAGATTAAGCATATTTCCATTTTCAACATTATTCTCCTTCCCTGAAATTTTTGCAAATTTGAAGTAACTTGTCATTTCTTATCAGAAGACAAAAGAATCCACAGGAAATATTTAACATAACTTTTGAGCAGAAAATTAAAAGTGTAGAACTATATCTGGAAAATAAGTCAGAAATATGTTTGATTTTAATTTAGACTGATTTTAATGAATTCCCAATTTTAATAATTTCCACAAACAAGTTATTTTTTAAGGCAGAGTAAGATGTTATTAATTTTATAATTTTCCATTTTAAATGCACTTTTATCTTTATAATTCCTTCAAAATAATGTCTTTTTCTGGACACTTATACTAATTGAATTTATCTCACATTTTAATGTTGATGATGTTAATTAAAACTTACCATGGCTTTACTAATTTTTCCAACAATTACTGCCTGAGCTTCACTGTAAATATACAACATAGGCAGGAGAATAAACTATGTCCTCTTAGAAGTAGGTGGTTTGAATACTATTACTTAAAAGGAGATATATAAAGGGGAAAAGTAAGAAAAAACAATTAAACCCACATAATTAGTGTTTTTAAACCCACATAATTAGTCAAATAAAGACAAAATTTGAAAATAACATACAAAAAAACAAATGAAATAATATAGACAATAAAGTTTAATTGATAATACATGTATATATATCCTTAAATAGAGAATAAACAATTTTTCAATTACATGAAATAATTTTTAGAATTTATGACTTACAGATCAGAAAGAATGCAGTGAATCCAAAGAATACAATATATGACATTTTTATACCATAAAACAGAGTAAGTCAAGAAGTTAATAACACAAATATAAGTGAACAATAAAATAAAACTATAAAATCATTTAAGCAACTTAATATAAGCAACTAATTACTGTATAATTGTGATAAATTTGTATACTACTTATAAATAAAACAATTTGATATGCTTTTTTTTAAATTAAGAAATGGTAAAAACAATTGGAGATTCCTAAAGTTATGAAATAGTGTCCATGAACTTATGCTAATATATTCTATATCCTATCCTAGTGAGTTTTCTGGCAAAATTAGAATTCCCATAATTATTTCAAGAATAAGAAAATCAAATCAGGCCAGTGACAATAGAAAAACTAGAAAATCTAAGAAAGAATTATCTCTAAAATAATATCTTCGTTCAAATAACATTCCTGGTGAGTTCACACAAATATTAAGCATTGAATAATTCCCATTCCTAATAGTCCCTTTCAGAATATGTAGTTGGATTAAGTGTTATATATTCCCCTGATATTAAAAAAATAGACAAAGATTGAACAAAGAAAAAAATCATAAAATGAAACATAAATCATATGTCAACATGCCAAATAAAACACCACAAATTAAATTCAATAATTTATTAAAAATTAATTCACTACAGACATTTCCAACACAAATTTTCCCCTACACAAGTATTTTTATATAAATTATAACACAGATAGACCTTAGATGAAAAACTATATGATCATATCAAAAGGTACTCAAATGGTGTTTGATGAAACTCAACCACAATCCCAGGAAAAATCCTTAGTAAAATTGCAGTAAATGAGTACTCTCTAAAAAATACTATAGAATATCTGCCTTAAATGAACACGTAACTAAACATTAATGGATAAAGATTAGAGGCTTTCCCAATAATATCTTAAGTTTCATAATAAGGATACCTATAGTGCTAATTACTATTTAACCTCTTCCTTCCACTGTAATATGACAAGAAATAAAAATAATAGATGCAAATTTTATAAAGTCAAATTATTATGTTTAAGTTGATGGTCTATCTAGAAAATCTAAAATAAAATACTAAAATACAATTAGATTTAAAAAACAGTTTATTAAGGTAATGAACAGAAAAACTAATATTATAAATCCAAAATATATCTAATAAGTTGCAGTAACAATTCACAAAATACAATTAAGAAGATAACTTAAAAATAGAATTTAAATAGATAAAAATATGTGAATACATATAGAGTAAAGCATCAAATGTTGCTAAGAAATATAAAACCAGGTTTGACTATATAAAAGATACAGAAAGTTCTTGATGGGAATAATGAATGTTATGAATATGGTAATTTCCTCCAATCTAACATAATTCCAATTAACATCCTCATTAAATCAGTTTGCATTTGATAAAATTACATTTTTAAAAATGATTATGTAAAACAGAACAATTTTGAAAAAGAAAGTCATAAAGGAAAATAAGAACCAAGTTAGAGCCCCATGAATTCATCCACATATCTCCTAAAAAGAATGTTGTTAAAGCTTAAGCTTATAATTAAAATGGGTCTGGCAAGAAGACCAAAAAATGTTCTAGGTCTTCTCTCAATTCATCCATTTTGTAGCAACTTGGTTTACTTCAGGGACATGTTAGTTGCTTTAAAAAAAGCATTGACAAAATAGCATGCACTGACTAGAAACAGGTCCAGATTTTCATTAATGTCTACAGAGATTTTAAGAAACTGCCCACAGAAATAACAATTTAAACCAAATATAAATGGCAGTTTTAAAATAAAAGAAATTATATATTCTTTCAACAAGAAAATATTTTTCCTCTTGAAATGAGATTCTTTTTAAAGACAATTACCAGTATGTCACAAATTTATTGATTTGAATTTTTATTTCTCATTTGAAATAAATTTAACACAAATTTTTATGACATGTTCATAATTGTAATTATTTTCTTTTATGAAATCTATATGTTTATTTGCAATTAAGCATAAATGAAGAAAATGTTAACATGTTAATCTCAGAGGGAAACAGGATGGCATAAATTTAAATATTAACTTTCCAGAGAATATACAACATTGTCCTAAGCAGTAGCCTCCTCCATTCATTCTGAGAAATGAATATTTCACATACATGCATTTGAATTAATATTTATGTTTATTAAGTATATTACTATAAGTTAAAAAAATAAAATAGTACTTAAAGGTTTGTATCTACATAATTGAAGTTCCCTACTATTCTTGCACAAATCCCAGCCCTTCTTAGAAAAGCAGGTTCTTTCAGATCTTACCTATGACTTCTGTGATGCTGAGATGACACTAATAAAATCTTCAATTATTTTGCATCTTTTAATTTTATATACTTCTAATTTATAATCTAATACTTTTTATCTTTAGCTGCCCTACTGTCTCATATATATTTTGTTTTCCTCATTTGTACTTTTTCACATGTATATTTTCCCTCTAAATCTTCTTTAGTGATTTTAATTGTAAATTCCAACTGGTTGTAAAATAACTTTACCAATTTATTTTCTTTTGCTTTCAGATACTTAGTACCTCTTTGTCCATCTCTTTGCTTTCTCCCTCTTCACCCATATTGGGCTCCCTGCTCGGTGGGGAGTCTACTCCTCCCACTCCCCCAGCTTTTCCCTCTCCTGCTCCCCCACTCATGCTCTTTCTCTCTCTCTTTCTGTAAAATAAATTTTAAAATCTTTTTAAAAAAGAAGAAAAAGTAGTAGTAGTAGTAGTGTGAGTTACTTGTTTCTGCTGGTGAGAAACTACAGGGTTCTCTTGTCAAGGACACTAATTTGAGTCTTAGCAATGATCAGAAACTGATTTGACTGATACTGATATTTTTAAATCACAAATCATGTTTGTATGTTCCAGAAATTATTACGTTTGGTGCATTTGGCTTTTCCCAAATTACTGTATTAATTCAGGTATCCAGATATCTCCTCTGGCATTTTATTTCATTGGGCTTGTATCTGGGTGTTTCAACTTGATTGTTTTCTCTCTACTAGACCTCTCAGATGGGTGGCTGCATTTCCATGTCAGCTTCCTTGGGTTTAGAGCTCACTGTTATAATATCCTAAATGGTGGGTGTATCATATGAAAGGTATAATGTCCTTCATCACTTTCTTCCATTTCAAAGCCACAGGCATCCATAAGAAACCATCTGTTCAGCAGTCTCTCCATATTCTTATGGCTTCATGGGTAAGGTTGGCTCATTGGAATGACTCAACTTTCTTCCAGTTCTCTGGGAATCTGCCATACTTGGTACACTAATATAGCTCAACATCCAAGTGTCCCTTGGGTCCAAATTTGGCTTAAGCAAAGCTTTTCCTATAATCTGCTGCCCTCAGGGCCTCATCCCTTGTGTCTAACCGCCAAAGTCCATGTCACTGTTTGGCTCAAAGAGAAGAGAATGCAGGATACTGCAAGACCTCAACAAAACCAGACACTTCATGAGCAGAGACCTCACACATACGGAGTTGCCTAATGATGTCAGGAAGGCAAGGAAATTGGAAATGAGGAGTAGGGGAAAAGAAGGAGGAAAGGATGAAGACAATTCCAGACTATCAATTCCAGAATTCTCTCCCCTAATGGCTTTCAACTCTATTAGCTATTTCTTTTGGTGTTCATCACCATTTTCCTAAGTAAAATATTTAAAACTTATAGGTCTTTATCTGTTTTTGGCAGCACCTGTTGGCTTCCTGTTTTAGTAGTTAATGTTTAAACTCTTATTCCACCATCACCACTCCCAAATTCCTCTCCCACAACAGTGTAATACTATACTATTATGTTTGGTGAAATCATTAGTCAATTTTATATAATTAGAGTCTTCTAAAGACTATTTATTGGTATATCAAGTGATTTATGTTTTCTTCTCAATACAAGCTGCTTTTTCCTTAGAGTACATTTCTGCCTTTTAAGATTTTCTTTGTGTTCTATGTATCTATTCTTGATATTTATCCAAATGTTCCATCAAAGTTGTCAAATGCCAAGTAATAATTTTCCATAATACCCAGATACTTCAAAAAACTTGAACTTCTTCCATTCAGCCCTCTAACCACTTGCTCTAATATGAAGGATTACTTCTCTCTGTGTCTGAAACACAGTTGTCACTGTGAAATTTCAATTCTTCATTCTTCTGTATTAGGTAGCCTTCTTCCTGGATAGCATGCTTTTTGCACATAATGGGTTTATCATTTTTCTTAGCTACATTCTCTAGAACCTTTCTAAGGCAGATTGCACAAGAACTAAAAAATAAGTCCTTACCTTTTTGAGTTATATTTTTTCTTCTCTCACAGCTGGTTGACAGTCTGACTATAGTCTTATAGGATGAAAACCATCTTTTCTTAGACTATTAGAGATATTGCTTTAAGAACTTCCAGGATACAGGTTAGCATTGAGAGACGAATGATATTTTGATATCCTATCATTTGTATCAGACCAGTTACCCCCTCACACAGTGTTTTGAATCTTTTGGAAGTGCCCTTTTAGTCTTAGTGTGTTAAAATCACACAATGATGTGTATGCATTGGTATGAGATTGTTTTTTGTTTTCCCCCTTTTATTAGACACTCGGTGGGAACTTGATCTGAGGAATGGCTTCTTTCAGATATGAGGAATGTCTGGTATTATTTATTTGATACCATTTCCTTATTTTGATAGTTTTCTTTTCAATTTAACTTCTATTTTTTGCAAGTATATAAACTTTTTTTTTCCATCTCCCAGAATGTTAAATGGCCAATTGAATGAATGTTGGAGGTGATTTAAAGTGTAAAATTAATAACTTTGATTATAGGAAATGACTTATTATAAAGTCTAAGAAAATAATCAAAACATAACCTTACTAAGCTAGGAATGAAATGTAAGATAGTTGTACCAATGCTAATTAACTAACTTTAGAATTTAGAAAAATAAGTATATTATGCATACATGTTATCACAATTAGTCCTTAAGGACACATGAAATGGGAAGAATAATTAATAATAAGAGGTAGCTTTGACTATGTATTGGTCTGTGTCCCTGATTTCTGAAAGAGTTATCCTAAAACCCTTGTAATTTTGAGTGATCTAAGTGATAGGAGTGTCTCACACAGAGCTCCTAAATCCCTTGGAATTTTGTGGGTGCTAGGAGTATCTTTTGTTCTAATGAGGCAACTCTGGATAGGGGGCTGGGTAGCCAGAAAGGCCAAGCTTGATTAGAAGATTAGAACTTTCAGCTCCAAACTTTATCATTAAGGGAGGAGAGAGTTATTGGAAATTGGAGGTTGATCATGCTTATGTGATGAAGCCTCCATAAAAATTTTCTAAACTACAGGGGGTAGAGAGCTTCCAAGCTGATGAACACATCTGTATGCTGGGAAGATGGTGCACGCCAAATTCATAGGGGCAGAAGCTCATGCATTGAGTATCCTTGCTCATCTCACCCTATGTACTTCTCTATCTGCTCGTCTACTATCCTTCATTATATTCTTTATGATAAACTAGTAAACATAAGTAAATGTTCCTTTGAGGTCTTTGAGCCATTATATCAAATCATCAAAACTGAGGACAGGCTTAAGGGAACTCTCCATTTATAGCCCGTTGGTCAGAAGTACAATTGTTAACCTTTGGCTTATGACTGGCATCTTACATGCAAGGCAGTCATATGGTACTGAGCTCTTAACCTGTGAAGTTTGCCCCAACTCCAGGCAGCTAATGTCCTAACTGAATCATAAGGATATCCAGTTGATGTCAAGAGAGTTGGAGAATTGGTTGCTGGGAGGGGGGGGGGGTGGTGGATACTACACATTTGGTATTAGAAGTGTTTTAAGTAGAGGAAAACAAAATTTCACATTCAGAGCCAATAGGACATTTGTTATATCCAGGTACTCTGCTAAGGTGCTTTCATATATCACTTATTTGAATTCATATAGTCATTTTAAAGATGAGAACATTAAAGAAGAAAGAGTTTGGCCAACAGTTGCACGTGCATATATAGTAAGCAGTGGATCTGGGACTGTCACCTAGGTCTGATGGCATAACATGTCCATGCCCCACACACTTCTGCCTCTCAAGTTTCTGTGTTTGCTGTAGTTCAGTAGTTTCTGTCATCTGGGGATAGCCTTATGAATAAAGTAATAGTTCACATGTCACTACATGACAGAAAGATAGAAACCTGGTGATACTTTAAGCTTTCTCTAGTCATGAAATACAGTGTAAAAAGAAGTACACTTTCAAAATGAGATGATTAAAGGAATTAATTTGAATAGCTTGGTGACTCCCCATCAACCTGAACCTTGAGACAGGAAAGGTGAAAAACTATTTCTTTGCTCACACAGTTGATATTTCTTCTTTCCTTTCTTTCTTTCTACCAACACATTTTCTTGGAATCCACATCCTGTGCATTATGGGGGATGTAAAATGAATCGGATAATGAATTCTGCCCTCAAAGAACTTAAAAGGCTATAAAGCATCAACTCTCATTATGAGAGTTCAGGGAAGGTGAAATGACTCCTGGCTGAGATTAGTTTGAGAAAGTGTGTAGAGCTGGGTATGGAGAAGAGTGAGCAGATCCAATGTAGCAAAAGCACACAGAGCATGAAGGAAGAATAAAGGAAAATTATGACTGAAAAGCAGATTGGGCTGAGATAGCAGTAATCATAGTAAAAAAAAGCAAGGTATTCTGACCTCATTCTATGAGTCAAGAGCCTATAAACTTCTTCGATTAAATGCCCTCTATCAGTTAAAAAATAGAATAAAATCAGTAGCAAAATAAAATGTTAGTGAAAAACAAAACAGTAGCGGGGGATAGTGTGGATAATGATAGATAGTTACAGATATGGCTTAACTGTTATTAACTAATATTTGTAGGCAAATATCCACTTAGAGTGAGGGTTAGCATTAAAAATAGTAGTTGTTAATCTCCTGATTATTTTAGATAATCTTTTGAAACTTCTCACTGTGTCATTTTAGAACATGTTTTTTTCTTATAAAAAGGTCAGCAAAATGCCTATTAACTGAGTGGAAAATAACAACACCACTATTTTTACCTATATTCACTTATTTATGATTTCTTCGATCTATAATTTCTTTTTAGGAGTATCCTAACTCCCTTATTTTGTGAGAATTCATGCAGTTAAAACTAGATATTACAGCCTATAACTCCACTTAGTCTGGTATAAATAAATTGATCTAATAAGAATACACTGACACCCCCCCAATAGAGGCTCTACTGTCCCCTTCTGTCTACTCTGTCACTTTTATGAGACAAATGATAATATAATATTAAATCAACTTTTATCTGATGATCATGATGATTCTTGCAGATGGATGTTATGAGCAAAGTGATAAGATATTTCTTTATGTTAACATATAATGTATTATTTTCCCCAGGGTCTGTGAATCATGGACTTACACATTTCACAGCACTTACCATAGCACATACCCTTCCCAATGTCCATAACCCAACCACCCTATCCCTCCCCCCACCCCAGTAACCCTCAGTTTGTTTTGTGAGATTAACAGTCACTATTGTTTTGTCTCCCTCCAATACCGTTCTGTTTCATTTTTTTCCCTCCCTATCCCCCATGGCCCCCCACCCTACTTCCCAAATTCCTCATATCAGAGATATCATATGATAATTGTCTTTCTCTGATTGACTTATTTTGCTTAACATAATACCAAATAGTTCCATCCATATCATTGCAAATGGCAAGATTTCATTCTGTTTTTTGTTTTTGTTATTCATTTTATGTTTTTTTGGATGGCTGCTATATATATCTCTCTATATATAGATATATATAGATATCACCTCTTCTTTATCTATTCCTCTGTTGAT
>PISX010033485.1:0-15010 GCA_004024625.1 Mellivora capensis | reverse complement strand
ATGCTTAGTGAAATAAGTCAATCAGAGAAAGACAACTATCATATGATATCCCTGATATGAGGAAGTGGAAATGCAACATGGGGGACTAGGGGGGCAGAAAAAGAAGAAAAGAAACAAGATGGGATTGGGAGGGAGACAAACCATAAGTGACTCTTAATCTCACAAAACAAACTGAGGGTTGTGGGGGGGAGGGGGGAGGGAAAGGGGGGTGGGGTAATGGACATTGGGTTGGGGAGGGTATGTGCTATGGTTAGTGCTGTGAAGTGTGTAAACCTGGCGATTCACAGACATGTACCCCTGGGGATAAAAATTTGTTTATAAAAAATAAAAATTAAAAAAAAAAACAAAAAAAACAGTATATTAAAAAAAAATTCTTACATGTAATTAAATATATATTATTGGTCACATTCACAACTGATTCCAATCTCAATTTGCCAGGTTACCTAAAATAAAAAATGAACTAACAACTTTAGCTTTTCTGTAATTTTTTGAATATTTATTTTATAGTTTCTAATAGTTCTTTTCTATGTAATTTATGTAACTATAATTGGGTAAACCAAAAGTCTGTATTTCCAAAAAGCTTAATAACTTCCAAAAAATTTTTGTTCACATTTGGTAAAATTCTTGGCAAACAGTCTATTTTTTAAAGTATTTTGCTGACACATTTCTGTGAATAGAATGATATTCTCTAAATCAGAATCTCTGCCTCTGGAAGAAACTTTACTAAAGTTATAAACTAACTACTGCACGACTATCCCACGATTGCCTAAGCAGTCACCCCACTGGCTATTGTTCCACAGTATCACTCTAAATGGATTAAGACCTTATATATTATCATACTAGTAACAGATTTCTTTTCTTCCCTCCTCCTCTCTCTCTCCAGCCCTCCCCCCTCCCACCCAACACGATAATTCTTAGCCTTTCAAGTAGAACTCATACTAGGTATTGAAGGAGAGTTATGGAGCCTACACACAGAGAATATATGTAGACATGGATCTTTCATACCATTTCATAATATGGTTCACAGGCCTCCTGATAGCTATCAACTGCTTGGTTCAAACGTAGATCATAATCTACATTAACAGCTGCCAAAATTCTATAGACGGATCACAAAGGAGAAGATTCTACAGAAAGTTCACAAAAGATCTTGCCCTCAATCTCCACTTCACTATTTATGAAAGACAATCTTACAACCTCCCAATCAAACATGGATCAGAGTAGTGAATGGAAAAAGAGGACAGAGACCCCTAGAAATAGAAGAAAATCAGACTTTTTCCTCATCTGGTGTCAATAATAGACACTAGTAGTGTTGCCTCCTAACAAGAATACCCTTCAGATACACTAACTTGAGCCAAGGTGCCTGGCTGGCTCAGTTGGTAGAGCACATGACTCTTGATCTTTGGGTTGTGAGTTTGAGCCCTGTGTTGGAAGGGAAGAATAGCTTATTTAATAACTTAAATTACAAAAAAAAAAAAACCCTCTTCAGTTAATCATGATCTATACCTATTGCACACAAAAGTATACTATCATCAGTTGAATAAGAGCCAAGTACTGCAACAATACTCAATATTGCCTTTGGCTACAGTTAAATTCTATTTTCAGTAAAGATGAATACTATCTCTATGGTTTCTTATAAAATATTCCTCTAATAGAATTTATTACTAAAGTAGACCTCTGAAATTCACTGATTTGTTCCTTAGGGCTTAGGATAATACTTAGCCACAAAGTAGCTAAGTTAGAAAGTTTTATTTTTTAAGTAAGTCCTATTCCCACCATGGGACTTGAACTCATAACCCTGAGATCAACAGTCCCATAGTCTACCGAGTGAGCTAAACAGATGCCCCTCAAAGTAGCTAAGTTAAAAACTTTGATGAAAGATGAATGTTCAGGGCACAATGGTATTCAATGTTTTTCATTAAATAAGTTGCACCCAGCAATTTTTCAAGTAGGAATAATACTCTTTTAAACTTCAGCCAAACAAATCAGCCATGTTAAAGTAGTAACAAATCCATACAGATCTTTACATTCATATATCACAATTCCATAACCATTATATTTATACTATCTTTATATACATATGTAAAATTCTTTCCATTACATACTGCAGAATATATACAATAGTCCTATAACCACTGTCCATGTATTTACATATATCACTTAATTTTATATATGTAAAAATAAAATCAGGAAGTCTGAATTCTGAGTATTCATGCTGAGGCTGTCCTATTAGGTCCTGGGTTATTCTAGGTGAGTAGTAGAAAGAGAAGCATCATTAGCCATCAGGGAAATAAAAATCAAAACCACACTGAGATATCACCTTACACCAGTTAGAATGGCAAAAATTAAGGCAAGGAAACAACAAATGTTGGAGAGCATGTGGAGAAAGGGGAACTCTCTTACACTGTTGTTGGGAACGCAAGTTGGTCCAGCACTTTGGAAAACAGTATGGAGGTTCCTCAGAAAGTTAAAAATAGAGCTACCCTCATGACCCAGCGATTGCACTACTGAGTTATTTACCCCAAGGATACAGATATAGTGAAGACAAGGGACATATGCACCCCAATGTTCATAGCAGGAATGTCCACGACAGCTAAACTGTGGAAGGAGCAGAGATACCCTTCAACAGATGAAGAGATAAAGAAGATGTGGTTCATATGTACAAATGGAATATTACTCAGCCATCTGAAAGGATGAATACCCACTATTTGCATCAACATGGATGGAACTGGAGGGGATTATGCTAAGTGAAATAAGTCAAGCAGATAAAGGCAATTATCATATGGTTTCACTCATATGTGGAACATAGGAATAGAATGGAGGACATTAGGTGAAGAAAGGGAAAACTGAATGGGGAAAAATCAGAAGGGGATACAAACCATGAGAGACTATGGACTCCAGGAAACAAGCTGAGGATTTCAGAGGGGAGGAGAGGGGGAATGGGTTAGCCTGGTGATGGGTATTAAGGCGGGCACATGTTGAAATGAGCATAGGGTGTTATACGCAAATAATGAATCATGGAACACAACATCAAAAACTAATGATGTACTACTGTACGATGACTAATACAGCATAATAAAAAAAAGGAAAGAGAAAAATCAATTTTAAAAACTTCAGGAATAGTTAATGCACAGGGCACAGCACATATTAGGTCCTTAACAGATATCTGAATGAATGAATGAAAAAAGATCAAACTAAAACATCTTTCATATAGGACTCTATATTATGAACAGATTTAAGCTAATACATTTAAGGATTATACAAGGGGCGCCTGGATGGCTTAGTCAGTTAAGCATCTGACTCTTGATTTCAGCTCAGGTCATAATCTCAGGGTTGTGAGATCCAGGCCTCAGTTAAGCTCCATTGCTCAGCACAAAGTCTGCCTGAAATTCTCTCTCCCTCTGTCCTCGCCCCTGCTTGTGCTCACTCTCTCTCTCTAAATGAATACAAAATCTTTTAAAAAAAGTATTATACAAAATAATTCTAAGAAAAACTTACTAAAAGTGATTCAAGAAGGAATTAAAAGAATTGATCATCTTAATACTATTAAGAAGAAATTAAATTAGTAGTTACAAACGGATTATAAAAATAAAAATGATATTAATGTATCATAAATAAGCAGAGTACATCCTAGAAACACAAGGGAGATTTAGCAATAGAAATATGTACATTTCACTTACTACATAAACCTTCTAAAAAAGAAAAATCAAGTGATTATCTCAATAGATGCAAAAAAGCATCTAATCAAATTCAAAATTCACTTATTTTTTAAAAAAGTTTAGTAAAGAGGAATTGACAGAAACATTCATAATGTGAAGAGTGTCTACCAAAAATTTATAGCAAATTGCTAAATATAAGAAGCACTACCTTTTAAATCAAGAATAAAACAAGAATGGCTTTGTTTCCCTTATTTCTGCTTCCTTTCAACAGTAGGCTGTTATGATTTTTTGTCTAAGTAAAATTTATTATTCATCTGTCTAAAACTTCATCCAAGTTTTCTCCTTCAAGCTGAGACTCACATTCTTTCACTCCCAGAAATTCCCAAATCTTTTTCCTTTCCTCTTTAGCTTGCCTTTATACCTTATATTTCACAGGGGCAGATGGCAAGAAAGGCAAAAATCATGTTTCTAATTTTGGTTCTACCATTAATAATATTATGACAGGCAAAATGCCTAACTTCTTTGAGACTAATAATAGTATCAATACCTCACACAGAGGTCTATTTTAAAAGAATATTTGGGGAAGCCTGGGTGGCTCAGTCAGTTAAGTGTCTGCCTTCAGCTCAGGGTTTGATCCCAGGACCTTGGGATCTAGCCCTGCATTGGGTTCCCTGCTTAGTGTGAAGCCTGCTTTTTCCTCTCTCTGCCTGTTGCTCCCCTGCTTGTGCTCTCTGTAATATTTGTACTGGTTTTCCTAAGACCATCGCCAAGCACGGAGGACTTGAAATGCCTGGAAGATTGGAGATTACTGAATAAACCCCAAAATCTTTATCTGATTACTATCAGAGTCTTAATAAGAGAATTAGGTATTTCAACTGAAAAACTTTAAGCCCTAGAGTTTCTTTAATAAGTTTCAGCTGCTATCACTTATGAAAAGGTTTCCTAACATAAAGTAACTGAAAATAACTCCAGATACACAAAGCATTAATGAGAAAGTTTTTTTCAGTTCTCCTTCAAACTTTTATATGAGTCAGCTTGTTATTAACTTTAAAATCTCTGAAAGTTTGTTGATCTCTCTTTAACAACAAAAAAATGCCTTAGTTTCAGAATTTTCTGGCAAATAATACTGCTCTATTTTAACTTATTTTTATAATTACCTTTTATTTGTGCCAAATATTGATTTTCTATTCATTTTCCATCCCAAAATATACTTGAAAAAAGTCTATTTTAGAATATTACAGTAATTACTGTAATGACGGTACGTAATGATGATCAGCAAAGATCGTTCATTCCTCTTCTAGTAATCTCAGGACAGAGTTCCTGATGAATAAATAAATGATGAATAAGCAATATTCTCAGAACTTTAGTCACAAAAGTAAATTCTAAGTTCTTCTGTAGAGTGCTAAAGGGTCCAGACTAAGAATTATTTCTGATAAACAAAAGGTTAAATCAGATCATACATATGATAAACTACATATACACTTAGTGGAATTAAGCCAAGAATCCCTCAGTTAAAACTACACAGTGCAGAGATGAAATATATTTTTGCCCTATTTTTCATTTTACAGATCAGGGATTGGCAAATTATAGCCTACTCTTAGTTTTCATAGGGACTACAAGCTAAATGACAAAAAATCAAGAATAGTGTTTCATGTCACTTAAAAATTACATGAAATTCAAATGTAAGGGTCCCACACTAAGTTTTACTTGGACACAGCTACAATCTATCTATCGTCTACAGCTGCTTTACTATTAAAAAGCATAGCTGAGGGACGCCTGGGTGGCTCAGCTGGTTAAGCAGCTGCCTTCGGCTCAGGTCATGATCCCAGTGTCCTGGGATCGAGTCCCACATCGGGCTCCTTGCTCGGCGGGGAGCCTGCTTCTCCCTCTGCCTCTGCCTGCCACTCCGTCTGCCTGTGCTCACTCGTTCTCTCCCTCTCTCTGACAAATAAATAAATTTAAAAAAAATTAAAAAAAAAGCATAGCTGAGTAAATGCGACAAGAGACCCTATGGCCTACAAAGACTAAAATGTTTACTATCTAGCCCTTTACAGAAAAGTTTGCCAACCCATTAGAGATGAAGCAATACAACTGAATATCAAAGATTTGGGACAATAAAAACTAGGTCTCATGATTTCTGTTTCAAGGCTCTTTCTCCTATTATCTCTCCAATGAATTCTGAATTTCATCCCTACTCACTTTGCTTCTCTGCCCAAAAGCATTTAAACAAGTTCAAACCTGATCATTTTTTAAAAAATATTTTATTTATTTATTTGTCAGGGAGAGAGAGAGAGAGAGAGCACAGGCAGACAGAGTGGCAGGCAGAGGCAGAGGGAGAAGAAGGCTCCCTGGCAAGCAAGGAGCCCGATGTGGGACTCGATCCCAGGACGCCGGGATCATGACCTGAGCCGAAGGCAGCCGCTTAACCAACTGAGCCACCCAGGTGTCCCCAAACCTGATCATTTTTAAAACAAAGGAGGAGGAGGATCTGGGTGGCTGAGTCGGTTAAGTGTCCATCTTCAGCTATGTCATGATCCCAGGGTCCGGGGATAAAGTCCCACTGGGCTCCTTGTTCAGTGAATAGTCTGCTTCTCCCTCTCCCTCTCCCCCCACTTGTGCTCTCTCTCTCTCTTAAATAAATAAATAAATAAACAAAATTTTTAAAAATAAAATAAAAAAAAGGAGAATCTGCTAGGTCATATTTGTCCTTATTTAGATCAACTCCCACTCCCTCCTCAATCTATTTTGATTTCCAATTCCACCTCAATAGTGATCTTCAGTCACCAGTGATTTTTCACATCAGTATCTCACTCATTTAAATACACTTCTGGCTCATAACTTTCTTGGCCTTTCTACCTTCAATACTGTTGACTAATCTGTTCCTGAAATAATACTCTTCCCCGGCTTTTGTGACTTCATAATCCTGACTTCAGGTGGTGCTTTCTCAGTCTTTTAACAATTCATCTTTATTTGGCTTTTATTATTGTTTTAATTAATTTTTACTTATATAAGGGAAATAAGAGAATGTTCTCTTCAAATTTTTTTTAGTATTTTATCAAGCTAATTTTAGTCAACAACAAAAACAGAATCTTGTGGTTTTAATTTGCATTTAATTACTAGCGAGGTTGAGTCATTTTATTTTTTTCCCATCACTTGTTCCCATCTTTTCCTCCATTTTTTCTTTTTACAGGTTTTTAAATGATTTGTAAGGACTCTGTATACAGAGAAATTAGTTTTTGTCATAATAAGTGTTGCAATATTTTTGTCTTAATTTCATTTATGGGATTTGTTTCCCATAGCAAAATTTTAGTTTTTGTGTAGTTTAATTTCTCATTCTATTATTATACTGGATTTTTATCCTGGATTTTTATCCTATTACCAGCAGTGTGTGAAGAGTTTTAGTTGTACCATATCCTCACCTCATTTGATATTAGCAGACTAATTTCTGCCAATCTGGTATCTGTCAATGCTATCTCACTATGGTTAGTTTGCATTTGTTTGATTTTTTTTTAAAGATTTTATTTATTTATTCAGCAGATAGAGATTACAAGTACGCAAGAGAGGCAGGCAGGGAGAGAGAGGAGGAAGCAGGCTCTCCTCGGAGCAGAGAGCCCGATTCGGGGCTCCATCCCAGGACCCTGGGATCATGACCCGAGCCGAAAGCAGAGGCTTTAATTCACTGAGCCACCCAGGCGCCCCGCATTTGTTTGAATTTTGATGAGACTGAGTATATTTATTGGTCATTTGTTTTCTCAAACTTGTGATATGCCCGTTCAAGTTTTTTACCCACTTTTCTATGAGGTTATTTATTCTATAGATTTGCAAAAAAATTTTTTCAGATACTAGCTCTTCACCAATCATACCTGTTGCAAATAATTTTCCCTCACTTTTTAAACTTATTTTTTCACTTTTTTGAATAAAAATATTTAATGTAGTTGAAATTATGAACTTTTCCTTTAGATTTATTTTTGGTTTTGATCAAATTTAAGAAATGATTCACCCCAAGGTTTAGATAATCTCCTCTATTCTCTTCTAAAAGTTTTATAGTTTTGCCTTTTACTTTAAGTCTTTAAATCACCTGAAATTCATTTTGGTCTGAGGTAAGTAAGAAGGGCTCAATTTTTCCATACAGGATCAAATCATGCTAGCATTTACTTGAAAAATCTTTCCCTGTTTATCTATGATATCTTTAACATAAATCAACTTTCAATATATGCATGAATTCTAGGCTCTCCGATTTGTTTTACTGATGTTTTTCTGTATTCCTGCACCAACACCATACCACAGAGTAATTGATATATGTTTGGACAAAACCAAAAGAAAAGAAAAAACAAATCTTGTTCTTCTGAAGCATCTTTGCTTTTACATATATATATTTTTTTATTTCATTTCTTTTCAGCGTAACAGAATTCCTAGTTTTACAACACACCCAGCGCTCCATGCAATGCGTGCCCTCCATAATACCCACCATCTGGCTCCCCCAACCTCCCACCCCCCGCCCCTTCAAAACCCTCAGGTTGTTTTTCAGAGTCCATTGTCTCTCATGGTTCATCTCCCCCCCAATTTCCCTCAACTCCCTTCTCCTCTCCATCTCCCCATGTCCTCCGTGTTATTTGTTATGCTCCGCAAATAAGTGAAACCATATGATAATTAACTCTCTCTGCTTGACTTATTTCACTCAGCATAATCTCTTCCAGTCCCGTCCATGTTGCTACAAAAGTTGGGTATTCATTCTTTCTGATGGAGGCATAATACTCCATAGTGTATATGGACCACATCTTCCTTATCCATTCGTCCGTGGAAGGGCATCTTGGTTCTTTCCACAGTTTGGCGACCGTGGCCATTGCTGCTATAAACATTGGGGTACGCTTTTACATACATATTTTAAAAATGTTTGTCTAATAAGAAATCTTGCTTAGGCTTTAATTGAAAATTCACTGAATCTACCACTGATCAAGGACATTGTTTTACTAGTCTCCCTGTCTTTAAACATGGGCTATCTCCCCACTTATCCATGTCTTTAATATCTTTCAGTAAAGCCTTATGAGGGTCTAACATGTTTTAAAGAATTTATTCTAAGTTCTTCATAATTTTAGAATTACTACATGTTATCTTTTTAAAAAGTTTTATTTGTTCACTGCTAATGTTTAAAATGGCATTCAGGATGATAGTAATGACTAACATTAATCTGGTAACACTTATTAGGAATCAGACACTTATCTAAGTGCTTTAGATATATATATTGATCCATTTAATCATCATATCCCTATAAGATACCTTTATTACAAATTATGGAAAAAGGTTTAAGTTAAATAATGTGCTCAAAGACACATAGCTAGGAAGTGTTTGTTGAATCTGAAATTCAAAGCAAGGCAGTCTGGCATCAGAGTGAATGCTCTTAACTACTAGGCATAAATGACTTTCAGTGAAACTTGTTTCTATGCATTGACTACATAGTAACCTTGTTAAGCTCCTATTAATTCTAATAATTTGTCTTCATAAACAACTACAACCTCTCTGATTGATGAAGGGCATATAATAATGATTTTCTGTTTATTTCTTTTTTTTTTTCCAATTACTACACCATTTATTTCTTATGCCTGCCATGCTGGGCAGGCTGTGAGTTCTAAAATATGTCAAATATAAATGATAATGTCAGGTGCCTTGGTCTTTTCCCTGGACTTAGAGGGAATGTTTTAAATCTTTACAACTTAATGACAAATTCTATTTTTTTTTTGAAAGACCTGCTGTATCAGGTTAAATTTTCCTGGGTATAAAATTCTAGACTGACTGCCATTTTCTCTCAGCATTCTTAAGATATTATCCCACTACTTACTACCATCCACTGTTCCTATTAAGAAATCACCTCCAATCTAATTGCCACTCATAAGTAAAGCTTTTCTCTCTGACAACTTTTAAAAATCCTTGTCTCTGGTGTTCTGCATTTTCATTATAACATTCTCGTATAAGTATATCAGGGACTTCTTGTATTAAGGTTTGGTAACTGTAACATTTATGTGAAATTCTCTGCAAATTTATCTTTGAATATTGTTGTGGCATTGGTCTATTTCCTTAGAACTTCTAGTTACCTACGTCCAAATTTCTACCTTTATTCATGTTTCTTAATCCCTTATTCATATATTTTATCACTTTTTCCTAGGTTGCATTATCAATAAAGTTGATTTAAAATCACTAGTTGATTTAACACACATATACACACACATTTTAAAAAGAGTGATATAATATCTGAGTTGTCTGCTTTAAAATTGCCCAGTTTATAACTGCTGAACCTTGAAAATGGGCTTCATTACAGTATTCTATTTTCATATATGTTAGAATTTTCCATAATAAAATAGAAGAATAAGAGTGTTTTGCTAAACGTGAATAAATTATCTTTAAAAGATAATATTAGTTGTCTATGGAGAAAGGAACCCTAGGTGATTTAGGAATGGGGAAGAGAGAGATTTTTCAGTTTGTATCTTTATTACCTTAATTTTTATCTTCACAAATTTATAAACTCTTAAAAATGAAAATAATCTGCTCACTATTGTAAGAGAAAGTACAAAATACCTAAGAATAAGCTTAAGAAATGGCCTGGCCAATAGGAAGACTTCTAAAATACTGAAGGACATAAAGGATTTGCTAAGGATGGAACACACATAATTTATTCTTGAGAAGGAGTTCTTATTATTGTGAATATGCAAAATCTTTCTACGTTAAGTCCCTAAAGTTGATTCAATCCTTAAGTTGACAAAAATAATACTAAGGGATATACGGAAAAAGAAACAATCAAGGAAATTTGAGACAGTAACTAGAGGAAGGAAACTGGCACTATTAAATATTATTAAATATTATAATTTATTTGATAATTACAGCAATTTTAATTAGCTGGGTATACAATCACTCAATTAAATTTAGGTTTTATTACTAAGAAAGAGGATAGTAAGTAATAGGCAACTTAAAACTCTGGTTATTGAGACCAAAAAAACCAACAATGGAACATCACAGGCAGAAAAAACACCAAAAAATCCCTAGGATTTTGACGATGCTAATATTGGTATTTCAAATCAGTGAGGAATCTATGATATTTAAAGAGTAACTAGCCACATGGAAAACAAAAACACAAAAGTTAAAACTACAATTAAGTATATTTTTTCCATACCTCGCAGATCAGAAAATATTAAAGTCTGACAATATCAAATGTTGCAAAAAGTGCAGAGCAACTAGAATTCTCATATATTTCTGGTGATTGTGTAAGCTGGTACAGTCACTTTAGAATACAATTAGGCATTATCTTGTAAGCTTGAAGATGTGCATTACCTTCTAACCTAGCAACTCCATCCTCCAGATATCAAGCATCAATTCACAAAGTGTGATCCAAAAACTTCTGAGGGTCCCCAAGAATATTTCAAGGTGTCAGCAAGGTCCTCTTTCCAACTATCTATCTGTGAGGTCATACTTCTTCATATTCTCCAACCAAAACAACAAAAACTCCAGACGACTAAACGCAGAAGCAGGTTATGAGAATTCACCTGACTTCTATTAAGCCTGATTTGCAATAATGGAAAACAAGAGCACTTTACTTTGGAAAATAGTTATTCTTCATTAAAATATTATTTATATCAACATGTGATGAATGTGTTATTTCTAAATGAAAAATTAATAAGTTAAAAATTTCTTGATTTTAACATGGTACAGTAAACATTAATAGATGTAATCCTCGTTAACAAAAGTTCTTTAGGTCTTAAATTTGAAGGGTGATGAAAGGGACCCTGTATAAAGAATACATTTGGTTTTGTCCTGTGCAAAGAGCTTCAAAAACCCTTAGAATTTCCTGAAAGACAGAACTTATTTTGTTATGCTAAAAGGTGACTCATGGTGGGCCCCTACATAGCTTCAGAATGGGGGCTGATCACCAGAAAGACCATGTATGTGATTAGAGGGTTGGGACTTTCAGTTGCTCCACCTGGGAAAAGGGCAGCAAAATGAGTTCAGTTATATATCCAATGATTTAATTAATTGTGCCTCTTAATGGAACCTCAATAAACACTATACACTAAAGCTCAAGGATGCTTATTGATTGGTGAACACACTGATGTGCTGGAAGGGTGATGCTTCCAGACTCCATGGAGAGAGGACATGGAAGCTCTGTGTTCAGGAACCTCCCAGACCCCACTCTATGTATGTCCCTGTAATTAGACTGTAATTTTAAGTACAGTGCTTTCCTGAGTTCTGTGTGTTGTTCTAGTGAATTACTGAAACTGAAGGGTTTGTGGGAACTCTTGAATTTTTAACTTGGTCACAGATGTGAATGGCTTGGGGAACCCACTTGTGACTGGCATCTGAAGTAAGGGCAGTTTTGTGGAAGACTAAGCTCTTAACTTGTGACATTTGCCACTAAGCCCAGGTGATTAGGGTTTTGTGTTTGTATGTGTGTTTAGAGAAGGAGTTAGAGACAGTGAATGAGAGAGACAATGAGAGAAAGAAGGGAGGTAGGAGCAGAGGGGGAGAGAGAGAGAGAATCCCAAGCAGGCTCCAGGTCCTGGGCAGAGCCCAACATGGTGCACAATCTCACTACCCTGAGATCATGACCTAAGCCAAAATCAAGACTCAGATGCTTAACTAACTAAGGTACCCAGGCTCTAGTGGTTAGTGTTTGAACTGGATTGCATATACAGCAGTTAGGGTGGAAACAGCAAATTTTAAAACCCACATCTCTGAGAACCATTACCCCAGAGAAGCTCTTGCATATGTATACCTAAAAGCAAGTAGACACATATTGCATGGAGCACTGGGTGTGGTGCATAAACAAGAATTTTGGAACACACACACACAAAATTAAATTTTTTAAAAAGGGAGAAACAGATTATAATGAAGCTAAAAACACAATAGCAAAGATGGAATGGAAGCATATCAAGAGACTGCAGTCAAAAAGGTAAAAAGGGGCACCTGGGTGGCTCAGTCAATTGAGCATCTGACTCCTGATCTCAGCGCAGTTCTTGATCTCGGGGTTGTAAGTTTAAGTCCAGTGCTGGGCTCCACACTGGGCATTTAGAAAAAAAAGGGGGGGGGCGGTTAAAGAGTGTGTCTGCAACACTAACACAGTGGCCAGTATTGCTTTCTGTTAATGAAGAGCTTCCATGTGGAAATGAAACATTACACTGAGGAGACCAAGAGCAGAAACGTCCAGACCCATGCAAAGGAATGGGGTGGTGACAGAAAACTGGAAGGGGTTATTCCTTCTAATGCCATAATAAACAAATAGAACACTCAGAGGGAAAATATGAATAATGGAGAATTTTCAAAGCTTCCCAATAGATGAGGCTGAACTAACATAAAAAGCAAGGTCATAATAAAAAAGATAGTGATCTGTGTCGTGAGAAGAAAAAAAGCTCATACCAAAAAAAACCATACAGCATAATGAACACCTAACTTTACACACAGAGTTCAATAAATGTCTGTTAAATGGGGAGGGTACTGAAGAGGTCAAGTTAAACAATACATTGTTTTTCATAGACTAGAAGCTTATAACCCCTTGAAGGAACAGAGAATGCCCCCAAATTGCTGTCAGTAAAATATATTAAGTAATTCTTTTGTTTCACTTACAGAATGTTGTTAACTTTTGTCTATCAATTTGGGCAGCAGCATCTGACTGAGCATCAGATTATTTCTTCTGATTTCAGATTCAACATCTATGTAGCCTTATTTGCAACACATATCCCATTAGATAAATTTATAAGTTATCCAAAAGTTTATATGTCAACACTTCGTGAACGCATAATTTATTTTTTATTGTTTTATGTTTTGAGAGAGAGAAAGAACAGGCATGAGTTGGGGGTGAGGAGACAGGGAGAGAGAGAATCCCAAGCAGGCTCCACAATCATCATGGAGCCTTGTGTAGGGCTTGGTCCCACAACCCCAAGATGATGACCTGAGCCTAAACCAAGAGTTGGATACCGCACTGACTGAGCCACCCAGGTGCTCCTACACTTCATGAACACATACATTTAAAGAAAATTCAATTTCATCACTGTAGTGACTCAGGAAATTCTATCTTTAACTGTCTTTCAAGTTCTTGAGGTTTGGCTTAGCAGGAGAGAAGGATGTTGGGAATGCCTAAACGCAGAAAAATGATAATCACAAGTTGCTTTTTAAAAAAAAACTGCCCCTCAGGGGTACCTCAGTGGGTAGAACATGCAGCTCTTGATCTCAGGGTAGTGAGTTTGAGGGCCGTGTTGGGTGTAGAGATTGCTTATGTAAAACAAACAAAGAAACAAAAAAAAAACCCCTGCCCCTTAGTCTTACACACAAAAGGTAGAAATTATTAAATAAAAGATGTTTCTAAAGCATCTCCATCTTCTTCATATAAGATTAATGGAAAACTTGAAGCTGGAGTAGTTTTATTATATTTTAAATTTTATTTAAGATGGACATCAAGACTATCTTATTTCTTTTCTGGTCATCTTGTTTATTCTGCCACAGCCAAATTTCAGAATCTTTTAGAAAGAGTACCATGTGAATATCAGCAAATCCTTTTGGAAAAGATGAGCCATCTGTTGAGTCCTACCTTCCCTTGGGGCCATTACTATGAATCAGACACAAGGGTTTATAGTAACTACACAGTAATTCCAGTAGCTACCTGGACTCACTACAGCAAATAATGAGGAAGATTAAAAAAAAGAAAGAAAAGAAAAAAGCCAACATAATTCCCAAGAGAATAGCCCTACTCTGTTCATACTTGTTTTACTGAGGTGTAGAAGATTTAGACAAGCAGAACATGTGTGCTTCTGAAAACCAGTGCCCATATCAAACGCTTTTCTAGAAAGATGTGCTGTATCAAAAGAAAAATGTCATACATTAGAATGCACTATTTATCTAAACTCCAAGAGATTTGTAGTAAAATTATACCAATTTGGACTATTAGGGAAGAATAAAATCTTACTACCTGGGGGTGAATGTAATAAATGTATCATGAAATGTTGACAAAAAAAATCTGAGAATTATCAAATAAAAGTTAAGAAAAGCTCTAGACCATTTCCTCATACCACACACAAAAATAGACTCAAAATGGATGAAGGACCTCAATGTGAGAAAGGAATCCATCAAAATCCTTGAGGAGAACACAGGCAGCAACCTCTTCGACCTCAGCCGCAGTAACATCTTCCTAGGAACATCGCCAAAGGCAAGGGAAGCAAGGGCAAAAATGACCTACTGGGACTTCATCAAGATCAAAAGCTTTTGCAAAGCAAAGGAAACAGTTAACAAAACCAAAAGACAACTGACAGAATGGGAGAAGATATTTGCAAACGACATATCAGATAAAGGGCTAGTATCCAAAATCTATAAAGAGCTTA